>CANYLF011776027.1:0-11328 GCA_948193215.1 Bocquillonia castaneifolia | reverse complement strand
TTTTTTCGACCAGTTCGGCGGTTTTTATATTGGGCGCATGGGTTTTTTTTTTTTTAACTTTTGTTTTTTTTAAAAATTCCCCCCCCCCCCCCCCCCCCCCCCAACAGTGCTAATGTCAAAGACTTAGCTTGAGGGTGATTTCAAATGTTGGCAAACCGCTTAGAACGTTCCACTTAAAGACAGGCGAACTGCGTAAAAATGTTTTCTACAAAAGACATCTATTATCTGGGCGAGTGTCAAAGCATACTGAGTATTGCATTAAATGCGGAACGGCTGTAACGACATGTGTCCCAGTAAGTAGTCACGTCTGGGCAGTTTCCTAGATGAAACTGCTTGTCTACCCACATCATGTCAGTTCAAATTCAAAAGAAAATCGTCCAGGTTCCCCAACTATTTATAGATCTGAGTTATTTTAGAAACCACTTCTTCTCTCTCATCTGAAATTTTTGTAATATCCTCTCTCTCTTCAAACGATCTGCCTTCCTTACTCCAATGATCTTCATCGAACAACCATTGCTCCGGTCACCGTCATCTATCCTTATCAGCGACGGTTCTACCTGTACTGCCAGGCCATTTGTAGAGCAAGTCAAAACGCCACCTCAAATACAATAAGTTTTCCTTTACTGCTTCTATCCATTACAACTGATCCTTTTTCTGAATGTGCATTTATGTACTCTAAACTTGGATGTCTCTGTGGATTTGATGATTTAGAGTAGGGTTTAACCCAAATATGTTACTGAAATCTGCCAACAAAACGTATATATTTATTTACTGTTAATCGATTGCCCATATCTTTATGGCTGGTGTCTTTAATTGTAGGGTCAGTTTTGTAGGTTTTGTTCTAAATCTGACAAAATATGCTTGAAAATGCATCTGTGACCATATTATGCTAATTGCAATAACTATGAATCTTTATGTTTTCTGATAATTATTTTGTGGGATTTTCTGGGTAGATTTTAGGTTGTTCATGGTGATCCCTCCTTTTCCTTTTGATATATCAACCTCTTCATCATCTACCTTAACCCCCCAAGGCGGACCTACAATTTACTCAATATCCTCAAATTCTTCCAACAGTGCAAACCAACCCAATCGCCCAAGACCAAACCCTTAGGCGAACACCTCAACCTCTCAAAACACCTCAGATATTAGAAATCCTACCCCGCTTCAGATAGTTCGCCCTTTTTTGCCTTTGAATGATAAGCCTTATAACCCTTCAGAGAGTGATACCGAGTCCTCCAGTGCTAGCAATCACACCACAGAAGTCGCCCCTAAACCTTTTCCACCTCCAGGCTTTAAAATTAAACACATGGCCAAAAAATAACTCAAAGACACAGTAGACCTTCACCTCGCCAAGCAAAGTGAAAATGACCTGGATCTATTTATCACCAGGAATGGAGGTCTGCCAGAAGGATATTCAGTGAGGTTACCCATGGAGGGTAGCTTTGCTAACCAATCCTTGGGCCCTGATGAACAGATAGTTTATAAGGAGTCTATAGAGAGTGGTCTTAGGTTCCCCCTAAACTAAACACTTCAAACAATTTTAGAGATCATACAATGTCCCCTGTCTCGCCTTCATCCTAACGCATATAAACTCTTTACAGCCACCGCCATCTTGTGTCAGCCGAAAGGCTATACCTTGACCCTCGGAATCTTCCTAAACGCATATAGCGTGGTGGAGAGAGTAGGCACTTCCGAGTATGTCACCTTCCAGGCGATTAGGAAGAGGTTTGAGGGTCTGAAGAACCATCTAAAGGGGTGGCGAGACACCTTTTACATAGTGACCTATGAAGCAGGGTGGGGAGAAATCCCCAATAGCTGGTCTACTCCTCTGAAAAAACCCAAACGGGTGAGGACATTGCCCAACACCTCTGTGGAGGTTGCTCAATTTTTATTTGAACTCCCCATTCTCCACCTTGAGACCCTTCTGAAAAAGCACCTGTATGGGGAGGACTTTACCCCAAAGACCAGACCCTCTGGCCCTCACCTAGAAGATGAATATGAGGAGCAGCCTGAAGGGGAAGAAACCAGCCTGGGAACTGAAGTTGGCGAACCCAGTCAGTCACCATCTAATGGTATTTATACTTCTACCTTTCACTTACATTTATTTTATTTATTTCTATATAGATGCCCAGATTCAATTTTGCTGCTATGATGGCCGATGCAGGAGTTGGAACTACCAAAGCGAACCCCTCTACCACTCCTCCGCCTAGAGTGGATACTGATGCTGCTGAGCCCGTCCAACCTACAAAGGGACAAGCGCCTAAAGGAGCTCAACGATAACCCTTTAAGGCGAGGAGAAAAAGAAAGAGGTTGGTGAAGCTGGGGGAGAAGGCGGATGCTAAAGGAAAGAAGACTCATTCTCAGCTACTAGAGACCGTCCTCTGGTTCTGAGGGCGAGCTTACTGATGTAAGCGCCTATGCCCTGGGCTGGGTAGACGAGTTGGGTAACCCCACCATCAAAGATAACAAAGTTGCCTCCCTGATCAGCAGGGAAATAAGCCTTCTGACTGACATGGAAGGTCTTTCAGGGCGGACCCACAACTCTCTCGCCTTACAAGTCTAGGAGCACATGCTTTCGGTAAGTTCCTGTCTCATATGTGATATTTTCCTCCTTTTTCCTTTATATTATAGTTTGGTAACTTTTCATTTGTATTCTTTTTAGATGTTGAACCTGGTTCAAACAATGAAGTTCAAATATCAATCCAAGCATTCAGCCCATAAGAGGGCAGTAAAGGATGTGCAAGCTCAAGTTCAATCTGCGGTAGACAAGGTGAATGCTGAGGCAGATGCTGAGCTGAGGAAGGAGCAGGATAAGACAAGGCGCATAAAAGAGAAGTTTAATAAAGAAAAAGCAGATCTCAAAACCCAGCTGCAATCTTTAATGGAGAGGGCGAACCAGCTGGAGAAGGAGAACGCTGACTTAAAGGCGAGTGCTGAGCCCCTACAGATGAAAGTCACTCAACTAGAGGATGAATGTGCCCTCCTAAGGCACTCCGTTGGTGGAACCCTCATTCAGTATCGGGCGAAGCTTCGAGAAGCCGCACAGCATCAATATCCTGGCTCCGACTTCTCGTTTATGAATAACATCTTCCCTGATGAAGATGATTTGGATGAATGATCATCCTTGTAATTATTTCACTTTTCTTTTTGAACAATTTTATGTACTTGACTTTCTGTATTAGTCTTTATGAAATACGAAACAGCTTTTCTGTTTAATCTCATATTCTTTCATTCGCCTTATTTTTTGTGTTCTTTTTTATATGATGGCTATTGTCAACTCGCCTTTATTTCTTGTCAAATTTACCTTATATTTTCTTATTATACGTTGGAGATCACCGTAGCTGCTAAATGCTTTGCCTTTAGATATCTCAAGGTCTCTGCTTGCTTTAGCTTTTCAATGTCTTTGCTTCTTTATTGATTATGCCCCTACATTAGGGGTCCTAATAGCATATGTTTTTTAAGAGGTCACTTTAAGATATCGACTCACATTAATAACTCCCTTTATCGTGAAAGGTCTTAGATATAGCCTTTTTTGTGTTTGCCTTAGCCTTATAAGGTCTTTTATTTCTCATGAGATTGAATGTGCCTCGACCTTGGGGGTCTTATAAGGTCGCCCCTTAATAAGAGGTCGCCTGAAATCAACAACTGCATTTGTCATGAAAAGGTCTTCGTAGTATATGTGCCTTAGTTTTCAAGGTCTTTTTATTTTCCCAATGGGACTTATTATGCCTCCTCGTGAGAGGTCTTATTGCGATTTTTTGGCTACAAGTCACCTGTGGAGGAGCTCGCCATATTTTACCTTTCTCGTGAAAAGGTCTTTTTATGTTGTATCGAGCTAGATTTTTAGCAAATGACAACTTTATTGAGTTTCTGGAGGATTTGAGTTAGGCTCCCCTTTGTCTTACATCTTCCTTTTTTATGTAAAAGGAAAGGAAATTAAAACTTTAAATAAAAAGTAGATAGGTACCTCAGTTGCTATTAGAGGTTTTGTTGTCCCATTTTTCTATGAGGGATGTAGACTCGCCTTAGCTCTAGTAAGGTCTTTTTAGTGGTGGAATTTTCTGAGATGTTCCATGTTCCATGACCTGGGGATTTCTTCCCCTGAAAGTGTTTTAAGCTTGTAAGCGCCTTTGCCAATGACTTTGGCTATTTGATAGGGGCCTTCCCAATTAGCATGTAGCTTGCCAGTTTCCTGTATGGATACTTCATTCTTTCTAAGGACCAGCTCCCCTTCTTTAAATTTCCTTTCACGGACTCACCTATTGTGGAACCGTGCCATTTTTAGTTGACATTCCATCATTCTCAGATATGCCTGTTCTTGTCTTTCAGGCAATAGGTCTAAATTTACCCGCAGCTCTTGCTCGTTGATGGGTGTGAGTTCTTCCGTTCTGAAATTCCTTTCTCTAATTTCTACTGGGATTACTGCCTCTGACCCATAACAAAAGGCGAATGGCATTTCACCTGTAGGCTCCCTTAGAATTGTTCTGTAGGACCATAGAACATTGAATAAATGATCCACACAGCTAGTTTTTTCTTTCTCTAATCTTTTCTTGAGTCCTTGAAGAATGATCCTGTTGGCTGACTCAGCTTGTCCATTAGTCTGAGGATGATGGACTGAGGAGAATTTTTGCTCAATCTGGAAAGCCTCACAAAAGTTTATGAATGATTGGGAGGTGAACTGTGTTCCATTGTCTGTGATAAGAATATGGGGAATGCCAAATATGCATATAACTTCTTTGAAAAAGAAGTCTTGGACCCTTTGAGATGTAATTGTAAGAACAGCTTCTGCTTCAATCCACTTAGTAAAGTGCTCAATCACCACTATTAAGAATTTCGTTTGTGCTTTGGCTATGGGGAACGGTTCTAGAATGTCCATCCCCCACTAGGCAAATGGCCATTCACTCCCTATTGGGGACATATTCTCTGCTGGCTTATGATGTATATTGGCATGAAATTGATATGTCTCACATTTAGACACCAAATTCTTAGCATCCTTCTTTATGGTAGGCCAATAGTATCCTCTTAGGAACACTTTTCTGGGGAGCACGTTAGCCCCTTCATGGGCAGCTCCTATTCCTTCGTGAACTTCTCTCAAAATGTAGTCTGCTTCCGTTTCATTCAGGCATTTAAGCCAAGGTTGGCTTTTGGATCTTTTTCTTAATTCTCCTTCTTTGTAAGCATATTCGACAGCTTTCTTTATTAGCCTTCTAGATTCTTTTGGATCATTTGGTAGGACACCTTTTTTCCAGATACTAGATAATCGGTTCCATCCAGCCTCTGTCATCTTTAAATGGTAGGATATTGGCCTTGGTGATGCTAGGAGATTTTATTTCTTCAATCAGCACATTGGGGATCTCCATGCCTTCTCCAGCCATCTTTACAATGTTATCCGCCCCTTGATTTTTCGTTCTGGGGATTTGTGAAATTTGCCACTGGCCGTCTTTCCTTTTTTCCCCTTCTACAACAAGTTACTTTACCATGGAGACATATTTAGTCATATCCTCATTCGCTTCGAAAGTACCCAAAACTTGGTTTACCACCAGTTGTGAGTCACTGTAAATTTCTAGATCTGTGATGCCTATCTCTAGGGTGATTTCTAACCCTAGGATGAGGGCTTCGTATTTAGCAACATTGTTAGAAATGACGAACTATATTATGGCTGCATACTTAATTTCTATCTTGTCTAGCCCTTTGATTAAGATACCAATACCCTCCCACGCTGAGCAAACCGCTCCATCTACCATTAATTTCTATGCGGAGATCTCCTTAGGGGCCTTGAGTTCCCCTGGTGTCATCTCTGCCATGAAATCTGCTAGTACTTGTGCTTTTAGTGCTTTTCATGATTCGTAGATAACTCCTAGGCTTCCGATATGGATCGCCCACTCAGCTATTCTTCCTGAGGCCTCCATTTTTTACAACACCTTTCTTAAGAGGCTGTCTGTTCTGACTACTACCGGGTGTGCCTTGAAGTAATTCCTTAGCTTTTGTGTTGCTATTAATAGTGCAAAGGCTAGTTTTTTCTAAATTTGGATAATTGAGCTCAGCTTCATACAACACCTTGCTGATGTAGTAAATAGGCAATTGTTCACCGTCTTCTTTCCTTATGAGTACTGCTGCCACTGTTTCCTCTGTGGTGGCCAAGTAAAGGTATAAATTTTCCCCTTCTATCGGCCTACTCAGTAGTGGGGGAGATATCAAGAATGTCTTAATTTCTTGAAAGCCCTTCGAACAACCGTCTGACCACTGAAAGTTTTTAAGATCTTTTAAGGTCTTGAAGAATGGAAGACATCTTTTAGTCGAGCTAGAGATGAATCGCCCTAATGATGTGATTCATCCGTTGAGTTTCTGAACCTCATTAAGTGTTTTGGGCGGTTCCATGTTGATGATTGCTTGGATCTTGTCTGGGTTAGCCTCGATCCCCCTTTGAGACACCATGAAACCTAGAAATTTGCCTGATTTGACTCCAAAGACACACTTTTCTGGGTTTAACTTAAGGTTGAATCTTCTTAGGATTTCCAGGACTTCTTTCAAATCTTTAGGATGCTCCTCCGCCCATCTTGACTTGACTATCATGTCATCAACATTGATTTCTATGTTTCTGCCTATGTTATCTTTGAACATCTTATTGACCATCCTTTGGAAGGTGGCTCCTGCATTCTTCAAGCTAAAAGGCATTTTTGTGTAACAATACGTGCCTTCGTGAGTGGTGAAGGCGGTTTTGGCTTCGTCGGGTTTGTGCATTGGGATCTGGTGGTATACAGACTTTGTGTCCACTAGTGAATATAACTGATGGCCTACCATGGAATCTACCAATTGATCAATTTGTGGTAGTGAATAGTTATCCTTTGGACACACCTTATTTAGATCAGTGAAGTCCACACACATCCTATATGAACCATTGAGTTTCTTTACCATTACCATGTTCGCCAACCATTCAGGGTATTGGACTTCCCTGATTACTCCCATTTTTAATAGCTTACTGATTTCTACGCTTATAGCGATCTGTTTGGGCCAGCTATGTTTCCTTTTCTTTTGTGCGATAGGGGCGATTGTTGGGTCGATGTTTAGCTTGTGGACCTTGACCTCTCTGTTGACCCCTTTTAGCTCATCTTCAGTCCAGGCAAAAGTATCCTAAAATTTTGATAGTGTTTGCAAAGTTTCCTGCATGATTACTGGGCTCATCTCTCCTACCCTTATTTCCTTGCCTAATCCTAGAGCTTTGTTTTGGACTACTCCAACAGGTTCGGCTTTATTTTCCTTTGGTTGAATGTTCCCCTCTATAACAATAGTTGAGAATGCTCCTTTTAGTGCCTGACAATAGGCGATCCTTGCTTGCCTCTAGTCGCCTTTGATTATTGCCTCTCCTTTTGAAGTAGGGATCTTTAGGAGTAAATATTGAATGCAGATGCTAGCGCATGTTTCATTGAGAATAGGTCTCCCAATGATAGCATTGTCTACAAAGGGTATATCAACTACCATAAACTCTGCTTGCAGCGCCTTGGTTATGTTTCCTTTTCCTAACTCTGCATCCAGCTTAATCGATCCTACTATTATGGTCGATTTACCTCCCAGGCCTACCAGGGGAGTGTTGACAGGGGACAGCTTGGCCTAATCTAACCCCATTTTGTCAAATACTTTAAGGGTGAGGAGATTCACTGAGCTCCCCGTATCCACTAGTATATTATGGACCATGCAATTGTGAATTAGAGCTTTGACTACAAGGGCATCTTCATGGGGGGTTACGGTTGCCCCCTTATCCTCAGCTGAAATCCGAACCGTTCCAACCTGCTCTACTGGGACTGCTCTTGAATTGACTGAATAAACGGACTTGGCTGACCTTTTTCTCTTGGTGAAACTGTCACCTCCTACGATTCCCCCGGCAATCACATATATGTGCTTGACAGGTCCTCCTCTAGCTTTCCTATCACCTTCAGCCTCGTCACTATTTTCTTCATCTCTGCGGTCTTGCCTCCTCTCTTGCCTTCTGTCGTTCCTTCTATATTCCCCTCTGTTGCCCCTTTGATCTCTAGGCCCCTCTTTTTACCTGTTATCTCTTCTCTTAGTGTCTCTATCATTTCTTTAATCCTCTCTATCATAAGTGGGTCTATCATGATCGTCCCTTTTGACAAATGGCCTAAGGGAGCCGGCTTGTATGAGCTTTTCTATCTCTTTTTTCAAGTGATTACATTACTCTGTATCATGGCCCAAATCTTTATGGAACTGGCAATACTTGCTGTTGTCCCTTCTCTCCGTAGTGTAAGAGCTCATCCTCCTTTGCCATTCTATCCTTTCTCCATTATCTTTGATGTGCATAAGAATCCGCTCCCTCGATGTATTAAGGGGTGTATATTTGGAGAGATTAGAGTTCTTAGAACCATTACTTCCTGAATTTTTTGCTCCTCTTTGGAGATCTCCTGTCTCCCTTTGGGGAAAGCTCCCTTTTGTATTCCTTCATTTTCTTCAAATAGTGCTGACCATCATCCACTCTTATAGCCGTGTTGGCAAGTGCCATTAGAGCTTCTATATTATTAGGAGCCTTGGCTAACAGTTTCCTCCTAAACTCTTCGTTTGTTGTGCCATGAAGCATAGCAAAGCAGGCGACCCCTTGGTTCAAATCTTCTATCTTGGCGATTTCATCATTGAATCGCTTTATGTATTTTCTTAAGGGTTCGCCTTCCCTTTGCTAGATGGATAATATGTCTGCTGACACCTTCCTCTGTTGAATGGAAGCTATAAATCTTTACCTGAAAGTAGTGGTGAGCTGTCTAAAGGAGTGTATGGAATGAGAGGGTAGTGTTTTGTACCAGTCAGCAGTGTTCCCCTATAAGGTGGTTGGGAAGAATTTGCACCATATGTAATCTTCATTGGTTTGGACACTCATTAATGTCTAAAATTTGTAGACGTGGCTTGCTGGATCGGTCCTTCCCGAATAAACGTCTAGTGTGGGGAACTTGAATCCTTTGGGTAAAGGTTTATCCAGAATGTGCTGAGCCAAGGGCGACCCATTTTTCAAATTGAACCCAGGATTGAAGTCTTGCATGCCCATCTTGCCAATTACTTCTCTAACTTGCTTTTCTATCTTTTCCTTTTCATTTTCGTCCTATTCCACTCTTTGTGCGATTTCTCTTTCTATCTCCTTGTTTTCCCTTTTAGGCGCTTTCTCCTTGATTTCCACAACAGAGGGGATAACTTTCTGCGTTTTCTTCTTGGGCTACTAATCTCTCATTTCTATCCAGCCTTTAATATCTTGGATCTTGTCATCGAACTTCTGGCATGCTTCATCCAAAATCTTGGCCACATCAGCTACACTGATCATACTACTTCCCTCCTTTCCCCTTGTATTTATAGGATGGGAGGATGCATCATCTAGGTCATTCCCTCATTCCTTCCTTCCTCCTTTAAAATTATCTCGTTGAGGTGCAGAAGGGGGAACAAATTGGGGAATATATACATGGTGTCTTGGAAGTAGGGGCGTATAATTTTAAGATGGCACTCCCGGTGGAGGGGGAATGTCGTTGTTAGGTCGGGGAATGAGAATTCCTTGATTCGGGATGAATGTAAGGCCGGGGTGATAGGCAGGTGGAGGAGGTAGGTAAGGAATATTAAAATCTGTTCTTGGAGGCCTTAATGGAGCAGGGGACACCAGTTGTGGCAGGGAAGTTACCGGTGGATCTGGTGTGATAGGAGGAGTTCCAATGGTAGGGGTGGGAGTCCTGGAGTTTGAGGATTCTATATTTCAAAAGTTAAAGTATTTGAGGAGTTTGATTAGCAGTGGGAACTAAAACCCTGGGTGGTTATTGAGTGGGGGGAGTCCCCTGAGTAATTCTAGGTGGTTGCAGTATCCATGCCGGAAGTCTCCCTGAGCCAAAGAAGCTAGGAGGCATACCATAGGGAGGGTCGTTATTCATCATGATGAACTATTTTTGAATTTGAAACAGTCCACGCTCACCGCACCAATGAAACGTTCAGGATGTTTCTCAAAGAACAGAGCCTTACCTTAGGTTCCCCTGAGGATATCTGATCACTGAAGTTAGCCTAACCTGCACAAAAAGAAAAACTTGGGGTGGTCCCCGGGGTCTGACTCCGACACTCAAATTAGAGATATTCTCTTAAGAGCTATGAAAGTATTAGAATGAGAGTATAATACCTAATACCCTGGGTGGCTGGGGTTTATATAGAAGCAGGAACGACTCCCCTTGAGCCTAGGAATCCTTGTCCTAATAGGATTTGGAGTCCTTCTTTGCTATAGTGAGTTAGAGTCCCCCTTGGATTAGGATCCCCCCTTTTGGCATGAGAGTCCCCCTTGACTTAGGATTCAAGGTGTCAGGACACATAATAGGTTAACATGAGCCTGAGATGAAATGGGCCTCATGGGCCTGTTGAGCTTAAAGGAGTGATTCATATCATTCATAAATCAAAATAATACTCAAAATCTTAAGTATAGCAAAAGAAATAATCTGAATGATAGAAGTGAAATTGTTTGCAAGCACTCAGATTTCATAAAATCTGCCACTTTAATCTATCTTATAATTGGAAATTCTAAGAAAATATATAAATATGAATCAATATTCATCTTCAATGATCTCGACACCCAGATCTCAGTCTTCTGCTGGGATTTCTGCAACAGTGACAAAAGAGTGAAGTATTTCCTTACCGTCTTCATCATCATTCCTCCAGCAAGGGATGCAAACCCTGATCCTCCTTGGAACACTACAAATATCCCTACTGCAGATGTGTTTACTTAGCTTAATATCCACTCTCACATCTTTTTTCCCATAGCCTTGTGAGCAAACTTCCTGATCTCCTTGATGGCCTTTGGTGCCTTCTTTTTCCCTTCATCTTCTCCATCATTTTTTTAATTTTCTTTTTTCAAAAAAAAAACTTCCTCTTCATTAAGGGATGAGATGAGTTTTTCTCCATCACTAAGACCTCATAGAAGAGAAATTTGATAATGACCATTTTACCCCTTTGAGAATTCGACACCATTGAGCTAGGATTTTAATCTTGATGAGTTCAAGACATCGAGGAGAGGCTAGTGATAAGTTGAGTGTGCATCAATGATCATTTCACCGGTGATACGAATCACTCATTTATGCTCAAAAGTCCAAGAGGCCCATTTCATCTTAAGCTCACGTTAGCCTATTATGTGTCCTGATACGTTGAATTCAAAGTCAAGGGGGACTCTTTCATCACAAGGGGGGTTCCTAATCCTAGGGGGACTCTAACTCCCTATAAGCAAAGGAGGACTCCAAAGCCTATTAGGATAAGGATTCCTAGGCTTAGGGTGGGGGGGGGGGGGGGGGGGGGGGGGGGGGGGGGGGGGGGGGG
>CANYLF011775788.1:0-11308 GCA_948193215.1 Bocquillonia castaneifolia | reverse complement strand
TAAGAGGTAAGTCATCTTTTCTTTTGATTTTCATTGTTTCTTTGCATGTTTCCATGATTTGCATGTTATAAATGTGATATTTCATGTATCTTTGTTGCTGTAATTTTCTGTTTGCATGTTTCTTTTTGTTAAAATGCCATTCTATGCCATGAACATGAGTTATGCCTCATGAAAGTTGCTTTCTTTGCATATTTCTTTATGTTTTATTTCAGATATGCATTGTTTGATGTTATTTAAATGTTTTCTATGCATAAAGTTCTTTCTTTTTATGTTTTAAATCATAAAAACTGTTTCTTTTGCATAATAATAATTGATTCTTTCGAATAAAAATCTCTTCTTTTGAGTTTTAATGCATAAAGGTTGCACCTTTTTATGTTTTGCTATGTAAAGTTGTTTTCTTTGCATGTTTTGGTATGTTATATTGCAGATCTAAATCATTTAATGTCATGAACTTGTTTTAAATATATAAAAATTGCTCATTTTTGTGTTTTAATGTACAGAAATTGTTTCTTTTTGAGTTTTAGTGCATAAAGCTTATGCCTTTTTAAGTTTTTAATGCCTAAAGTTGTGATTTTTGCATGTTTCATGAATAAAGTTTGTTTCTTTGCATTATAACATTCAAAAATATATTGTTTCAATGTTTTATGAATAAAGTTTGCATCTTTCGCATGTTTTATGTTCAAAGATTGAGTCTTTTAGTGTTTTACATGCAAAGTTGGCATCTTTTGTATTTTCATGTGTGCTATGATTAGATCTAGGTTGTTTTGCCATGTTTCGATTTTTATTTGTTTTGATGATTGTTTCATGAGTTTTATCTGTGTTTGATCATTTTTGGGGCTTAGTAAACCCTGAAAATTGCATTTTCTACCGAATTGTGCATGTTGTATGTTGTCTGGCAACCAATGCCACAAGCAAGAGTGGCGTTGGGTGGCCCAAACACCTGTAGGTAAGTGGCGTTGAGCCCAAACATCAGTGTCCTTAGTGGTGTTGGACCCTACTTTTGTCTCGTCTATGCTGTTTTGCTGGACTTGCTTGCGTACGGTAGCTTTCACATAGAATGCAGCGACGAGGTAAGCTTCTGAACCTTCTTTGGTAATGTTTAGATGTATGTTTATGTATATAATTGGTTAATAATGCTATTTGGTAATGATTTAATGTCTAAAATGGTAGAAACCCTAGGTTGTGTTGCTGTGTTGATGTGTTATGTGTTTATTACCACTTTTGCATGTAAATTAACTTTAATTAATGGTTGGTAATCATTAAAATTAACCCTTGTTTGTTATTAGAAACTCACTATTGAATGTTTATATGCAAAAGGTAGGTTATAAATGTTATGTGTTTTTTATTGGTTTGTTAGAAGGAATGAAGGTTGATATAATACTAGGAGTATCGGGTAAAGAACAACGCTTTGAAATTGATAAGTCAGATCCATGAATCTCTTGGGTCAATGCACCTTTCATATTCTTAAGAGGAATCGGGGTGTACACCTTGTAAGACATTCCCGATGCCGTTTTGGGTGGCGACTACCACTTCAGCCTTGCAACTGAACACATAGTGCCACAGTTGCTAGTCATGGCTCAGGCTCTGAGGCAAAACCTCCTTGTCTGCAGAAGCCGGTGAATGGAACTTTACAAATCCACCAAAACTAGCCTAGCAAAATAGTTAGAAGGCCAATTAATGGAAGACTTGCAGATTGGATCTAGATCTTTACAAATCCACCCCGAACTAGCCTAGCCAAATAGATAGAAAGTCAGTGCATGGAAGACTTGAAGACTAGATCAGGATTTTCACATATCCACCAGAACTGGACGAGCCAAAAAGATAGAAGGTCAATTCATGGAATACTTGACAATTGGACCAAGATCTTTACATATCCACATGAACTGGTTAATCTTCCTGGCTCTTACATGTCAATGTATGCATGTCGTGGATGTATGCATGATTTTTGTCAATCTTCTTTTATGCCTATATAAATGGGATGTTTGACTTCCAAATACATATGTTGTTTGATGGGTAATTGTGCAAATGGATGCTAATGCAATGCGAAACATTCTATATGCTATGTCACAGATGTGTGAATGTATGTCCACAAAATGTACAATGACATGTGAATCCAAACACTCTCCTTTTGATTTCCTGTTCATGATGGAGTCGTAACAGGCTAACACCACAGAGCTTGCCTCGATTGATTGAGTCCTGAATTTTGTCATTGCCCCCACATCTGAGAGAGTATGGGTCGGCGATAGTCTCCACATGCTTCTTGATTAGGAAGACTTTGGCTCAAATTTCTATTTTCATTCTATAAACGGCCTTCCACTTATGGAAAAAATAAGGAACATGTTCTAGTACAACTTGACTTTGACCATCCAGGCACTTCCTATTAGCCGTTGAGAAGCATGAACATTGCCCCCTTGTCTCGTATAATTAGCCACCCTCATATTTTCCCGATAACCATATTTCAGTCACTCTATATAATTTTCACTTGCCTTAACTTTTACCTAGAGTGTCTTTAGCAATGTTTTTTACTCAAGCAAGCTGCCCTAATTTTTGCATAAGCCACCCACGACTGGGTTTTTTACTTATCGAGCTTTTTTTTTCTTTTAATGCCTGTCTTTTGCATGAACTGCGCTCGAAGAGATTTTACAATTCATCAAGCTCTTTGTTTTTTCTACTTCCTCATTTGTAGATGTGGTTATCAGGAGAATTGACCATGGCTATACCCCTAACTATATCTGGTGAAGTATGTGGCTCGCATCTTCTCGGTTATTTTGATTTGTAGCTTTGTCATTCATTTGTTCGTTTCTTATGGACCATACCTTCTAGAACAACATACCAAAAGTCCCCTTTACTTTCCCTTTGAGTCTGCCTTCTTCTTGGATTCCCCAACCGTTTTAGCCCCTAGTGTTAGTCAAATCCATAGTGGACGTATAGTGGCGTTGTTCTTTCAAACAAAGCGTTTATTCGTATTCGCTCCCTCTTGCTTGCTTAACATTTTCTTTTCTTGATTGAATGCATTGACATTGATGATGTTATAGTTAAATCTAAAAAAATTCAAAATTATTTTTAGTTCATTTAATTATTCTACAGGAGCGTACTTTACATGCTACATTTGATGTTACTACTATTGTCAACCATCCCTTTCTGGTTTTATGACCGACTGCTGAAAATACCTTTTTTTTTTTTGACCTACACTAGAGAGTCCAAAGCAATAAACTCTGACTGGTAGGGTGCTTGATGTATTAGGGTTGTTGGATCCTTGGTGTTTGAGATCACATTTTGAAGCTCTTTCAAGTTCTCATTAACCACCTCTTCTTGATAAGCTCTAAAGATATGATGGGGACATCTTCTTTTGATGGAAAGCCTTTGGATAGATTGACTTCTCAAAGCTTTTGGGATATGGGTCTTGGAGAATCCTTAATTATTTTTGAATTTTGGATGATCTACCTTTTGTCAAATGACCTTCGATTGTATTGCTGGCTTGATATGCTTTAAAAGGGACTATTGCAGCAATTTGTTATGTCCTGTTAAATTCTCTCATACCCTTCTTTGTAAAACTTTAGAAGGAATAACCGTTGAGATATTTTGAAATTTCCTCCAATGGTTATCCTTTTACTAATGGTTGTAACCCTCTTCAATTCTCATCATTCTTAGTCTTCACTGATCCCCTGCTTTAGCTTCCATATTGTTATATCAGCTCTGCCCATGGTGTTGCTGTTGATAGTTGATTCAAGCTTGACTAATACTTTTCTTTTTCTCTTTTTTCTCAACAGTAATGATGAATGTAGCAAGTATATCCTGGCTTTCTAACAATGCTTAATGAAATATCATTATATGGATTAATGCCAAATAAACTTATGGATGATTGATGTAATGAATTCTTGTCATGAAAAGAAATATTAATTAAATAAAGAGAAGACAAATGTTTTGTTATTGATTATAGAGCGAAGGAAACAAAAAATAAGCTTAAAACTTAAACTCTAGTTGCCCCTGCATTAAACATTAGGTTTTCTTGCCTTAGAGTCCAGAATATTTCCTTCGTTAATGAGGTCCTGGATCTAGTGTCAAAGTTTGTTACACTTGTCCATGTAATGGCCATCCACTTAGTGAAACACACAGAAGGCACTAGGAATATTATTGTAGGAACTAGTACTAGTAGGTTTTGCAGCAGGCTGTGGTTTGATCGTTGCCAAATTTTTCATATACTCAAAGCTAGTAGAAAGTGGGTAATGAAAATTGGAAAATTGTTTGCTAGTGGGAGCTTTGTTAATAACCCGATAGTCGGGAACATCATGGTGGGTGTAGACAACTTTCTCCTCATCAATTAATCCTCTAATGACATGCTTTAGAGTTTGATATAAGTTTCTGTGTAATGTCCAAAAACTTGGAGGAACTCACAATATGCTCCTGGGGTATAGTTTGGAGCATTGGGATTTGGATAAGTATTGGATGGTTCTAGGATTAGGATTATTCTTTTGGCTAAATTTTAGTGGACCATAGAGACATGTTGGTTGAAGCCAAAGTATCTATAAGGAATCTAAATTGTGTCTACTTTGGTTAACAATTCTTTCAGTGTTAATGAGGTCTTGAATCCTTTGTTCGAGCTTTGAGCAATCTTTTGGTATGGTGTCCAATAGTCTGGTGAAACTGGCAATATAAATTAAGGTCATGCTTGGGTTAAAGGATTTTGGGTGGATATCTTGTAGGCTCAGGTTTAAGCAATCCTCATTATGGACAGAGCGCCCGGGACTTGCCCGTCGGTTGGTGTCTAATGGTAATGGTGACAGACTCACTAGATGGACTTTTATGGATTTTATGAAAACGTTGGGGAGTTTCCATCGGAATTGCATCGGGATCACCTAGTTATTAACAAACAGGTAGATTCCTCAGGAATAATTTTTGGGTTTGGAATGAGTCATCCATTCTTGGGGCAATTTCCCATTTAATTAAGTAATGAGGTCATTATTCCCTACATTGAAAAACACTATAAAGCGATAAATCACCCAAAAAGTAGGATGCAATGAATGGGCATGCCTAATATTGTTTCTGAACAGTTATATTTCTACATTAGGTCCGATGTAGTTAACCCTGATTTATTGAGTGTTGATTGCTGTGTTGGTGGGTTGCTACTTATTTTAATAATAATTAGTGAAGTGGATTATTTCCTTATTTATTTACATGCAGAATATCCACAGTCAGCTTCTAATGTATTTTACATATATTTATGACTTAATATTTCCACATTAGTTTATTTATTATTTACCAATAATAATGGATGGCAGGAATATACATATACCCTTAAAGAAAGGAAATATGAAATGATTTTCTACCATTTTTATTCTACTATTTACCGAGTTTATTTATTAAATGTCTGATTAATTATTTACAATTAGTGCTAAGTGATTAACAGTAAATTAAATAGTGTTTAGAAAATTTTACGAATGACTGACTAGTCCCGCAAAGGACTTGCCAGTCGACTTTGAAGCTTCAAAAACAATCTGTAGTCCCAATTTCTTTCTTTACGTTTAGGCATGTCCAAAGCAGGGAGGTTTGGCCGGACCTTTTTGATAGGTTTGGATGAATCTTTAATTGGGCTAGGCCCAAGTTTGGAAAATAATCAAAGCCGGCAGGACATCCGGTCAAACCCTGATCGCCCACTCGGATGATCAAAGGTTCGGTCGGATGAGTCCTTTCGTCATGTGATGGTCTAGCCGGACCTATAAATTGAGGTTGTAGTTGTTTCCCTAAGTTTTGACTGTTTATTACATGCCTTTTTGAATATAAAGCATACAGGGAAAGAATATAGCTTAAGGGAGCTAGGAAATCTATTGTTGTTCTAATATAATAACATGGTACAAGTCACATCTTTATTAGGGATTCAGAGATGTATTTGAATCCTTTTCCTTCATCGTTGGACTCTAGTTTACATTTTATTCACATGTAACCCATCACCTTCGCCTTAAGGATCCATGCATGTAGAGATGGAACAGAAAGAAATTGGTTATATATTAATATATAAAGTTACAAAAGCTAAAACATGGAAATGTTAATGGAAAGATACAACCAAACCCTTGTTTAATGATGTACGGATGCTAGAATGATCCTTATAATTAATATACTCTTGATTTGTTATCGTTTTATTGAATCGTAGGAGAACTAGAGTTGATGAAGCTACACTCCCTCTTTTCTCCTTTACCTTGTACTTGAGTTTTGTAGAGTAGATGCCCCGCTTTCCAAGGTGTTAATGCAAGGGTTTTGTAGAGTAGAGCAATAGTAGCACGTAAGCCTACTATTGTATTGTCAAATCACCACTCTGTAGTGAATAATCATGAGTACCCCTACGTGCCTAGGGCAAAGATCCGACAGAATGAATGGCAAAGGTCCGGGCGGACCTTTACTTGATGGTCTTAGGCCATTTCTTCTCTTAGGTTCTTGGTCCTAGCATGGGCTACTTAATGGTTTGGTTGGATCTTTGATTATCCAGCTGAGTCTTTAGTGTTTAGGGGGTATTCTTTGCCATTTAATTCGTATAGGATAAAACTCCGAAATAGATAATTTGCCCAAAGGTCTGCACTTAGCCCTAAGGATCTAGTATCATAAAATTCAGTGTCTATGCTCATTCCTCTACCAATTTAAAGATTAGGTGGACAAGATAGGGTGGACATGTCATCTAAAGCTCGCCACTACATACTCCTGAAGCTCCAACTTCCCCAAACAGCATGGCTGGATTGAATGAAAACCTCTTGAAACCTTATAGGACATGATCAAAATAGGAATTTGAGAGGCCTTGAATGAGAGGTATGCTCGAAAGGATGAAGAACAAGAAAGTAGTGATGAGGAAAGGGATGACCTTGAGAAGAACCCTGGGCAGGAAGTGATAGATGCTTTGACTTTGATGGAGAAGCTCCAAGAAAGGATGAAAAGGAAAGGCCATGAGGTTGACTTTGACAACCTGGGCCTTTATGGCATAGCTGGACTCTCTCCTAAGTTCAAGATGCCTGATGTGCCTAAGTTCATTGGGTCTGGTGATCCCAAGCTACCTCTATGGCATAGTTGGACTCTCTCCTAAGTTCAGGATGTCTGATATGCCCAAGTTCAATGGGTCTGGTGATCCCAAGCTGCACTTCAAGAAATATATTAACATCTTGTCAGCTACCCCCCTCAATGGTGAGCAAAAGCTGGGTTTGTTCACACCTAACCTTGGAAGGAGTAGCCTCTAATTGGTACCATGCTCAACTAACTACTACAAAATCCGATTGGAAGACTCTTAATGAGGCCTTCAGGAGTCAGTTCTCCCACAGTGCTGCCTTAGAGGTTTCTTTGAGAGACTTGGAGATGACCAAGTAGAAGGATGGGGAGACTTTTTCTGAATTCCCGATTAAGTGGAAGAACAAGGTTACCTTGATGCCCAACAAGCCTTCGAACAGAGACCAGGTCGAATCATTGCCAGGAATGTGCATTCTAGATGGGTTGAGAAGCTTCAAATGATGAACCCAAGGAACTTCATAGAGCTTTATGATAATGGGCTCTAGGTTGAGGAAATTAAGGCTGAGAAGAAGAAGACTACCAAGGCTAGCTCAAGTCATGTTCACTCCCAATCCACTAAGGTTGTGGAGGTTAATGCAGTCAAAACCACCCGCCGCTTTTCCAATTTTAACAAGCCCCTATCCAAAGTCTTTAGAAGGCTTAAAAAAGAAGGCCTTTTGAAACATGAACCAACAGGAAACCTACCAAACACCAGCTCACCTTAATACAACCTGAATGCCTTTTGCTGATTACACCAAAGTGCATGGGCATTCCACTGGTAATTACATCAAACTTAAATAGTCCATACAAGACCTTACAAGAACACAATAAGAACAAACAAGAATAAAATAACAAATAAATAATAAGAAGTAAAGAAAAGCAACATCTATGCATGGATTCTAGGCGCTTATCCCATCAGATTAGAGGTTTAGAATCATCATATAGTTGAATAATGCCTTAGAACTCCATCAGGATAATGATAAGAAAAGCTTAGTTCAATCTTCTAAAAATAACTAAAATTGAATTTCTCACTTTCCTGTAAGATCTAAGGTCAAAATTCTTCAAAGCTTAGCTAGAGAGTAGGCTTTAAAGTCCTAAAAAGCTAAAAACCGTAGAGAGAACTGTTCTCTAGTAGTTATCGATTGAATTCTATGAATTCGGTGTGATTTGAAAGAATGAATTGAGCTCCTATATACAATGGTTGGGTAAGGCTTGTTTAGGAAATTAATGAATTGATTTGATTGAAGAATATTTGATTAATTTGACTACATAATGTTCCTTTCCATAATCAACAAGATTTGATTTTGATTGAATTCTGATTATGGAAACCTTCCAAGTTTATAAAAATCAGTTTAAAAACGTTCCAATACCTTTAAAAATCATATCAAATTTTATTTAATTCAGATTTTGGTAAAATCTATTGCAAAGTGGGCTAGAGTGATGGGCAAGTAGGATCCATTGGCTTCGGGCTTCAGAAATTAAATTCGGTCCTGTTTCTAATCAGATTCTAGCCTGTTCTTCAATTCTAGACTGAGCTTAAGGAGCAGAAAGCCTTCATCAATCCTCATATCCATCAAAGAAACAGGGGAAGATAGAGCAAAAGTGAAGAGGTAGTTCCACTTATCAGGGCTATCACTGAGAAACTATTAGACATAACCCATCAATGGAGAAGCAGAAGAGGAAGAGGTCATTCTCAAACAGAGCATTCTAAAGCAAAAGCAGAAATAAAGGCAAGAGTAAATTAGTAGGAGCAAGTGTTACTGTTGGAGACTCTAACATAAAACTTTCTTCTCCTTAATTGGACTCAATAAACCTAAAATTTAAATGCAAAGAGATTAGGAGGGAATTCCCATTGGAGCAGGAGGTGGCATTATGACAGACTTTACAGTCGTCAAGGGCGGAAGAGATAAACTAGTGGCATTTAACATTTTAACAAAAGCAATAAGTGGCAAAAATCGTTCATGTAGATGACCAAAGATCTATCCTGATCATCACAATCATCTTGCCGGACCATCACGACCGATCCTGCAATAGATTGTGTTTTCTGAAATTCTTGTATACATACATCGATAGACATAAAACTAAAAGCATAAACTCATTCCCCTGTGAAAACATTCTGAAAATCATGTTTTATATGGATCTAAAGCATTCAGACATCCACTACATGCATAAAAACATATGCATAACAACAGGAAATCAAAGACTGCACGCAAGGCTACAACCACAACATTCAAATATTCAGAACCAGGAGCTAAATAAGAGCCCACATATAGTAAAAGAGAGGAAATGTTCAGAATGACGGGCTAAACAAATGCCCAAAAACAAGGAAGGTGGAAATGTTCAGAATAACCAAACAATATTGGCAAGGAGGTCAAATGTGCCTAGGACTAACGTGTCTCCCGATATCTTCCTCCTCCACCTTTTCTTTAGCACCTGCCGCATCCTTTAATTCATGAACCCGGGCCCTTAGAATGGCAATCTCCTTGTCTTTCATCCGAGAATGCGCATGCCACACTGTGTATAAAGCCACAGTCAAATACTTGCACCCCTAACGCATAGCAGCCAGCTGATTCGCATCCTCAATAGGGACCTACAACAAGGATAATAAATAAACCATGAAGCTTTAGAAATAAATGAAAATCAAGAACAACTTATGAGTCTTGGATACTTACATGACTAGTGCCAGCAGAAATGACAGTGTGATGGTTTGGCGAGGGTTCGATCACCTACTCACTCATACCATTTGAATTCCAGCAAGTGAGGTTTAGAACCAAAAAAGAAGTCACCTGCCTAGTTGTAACTCTACCCTTCCGACCAACTGAAGTAGCTCTCTGAGCAGGAGCCTATTGTTGAGCAGTAGCACCTTGTCGAGCTCCAGCTGTAGAAGTCACAAATTGCCGACATGCTCTATAACGACCCGAAACTAACACAATATAATAAGGATTAATATATAATAATAGTAATTAATCTTTAAAAAAAATTCAATTAAAACTCCTTCCAAATTTTTTTTTTTTTTAGAAAATGGGGTACAATGATCGTTGTCCAATTAGCAACGATCGTTGTTGGATGAACAGTGATCATTGTGAAAACTTGAAAAATTTGCCCAAAGTTCCAGTAAGGTACATGAGCTCATGGAAAAATAACAATGAGCTCATTGTTAAATAGCAACGATCGTTGTAAATAGTGCAACAATCGTTGTGAACCAAAAATCACCCAAATGAAAATTTTGATTAGAAATCACAGTTTAAAAACAGTATTTTTGACTTTCCTCTGTGAAAATGAACTCCAACAGGCTCAAAATCAAATTATATATATATCAAACTTTTCAAACTATAAAATACAATAATATTTTTAAACAAGTAACATCGAAAATTCATTCAACATACAATTAACTGAAAATCAACTTTATACAAACATTTACTTCAATTTACACATATATAAACGTATCAATATAGTTCATTACACATACTTGTCAATTAACAACTCAAAACCAATTACATACAAATATATATGCATGATCAAATGCACAAAATGCTCCTTTTCCACTGGCCAACCTGAACTTCCATTGAAATGAACATAGACTTCTATCTTCAACCTAAAAAATAATGCCAAGGGGTGAGCTGGCAACTCAATAAGCATTTAATCAACTAACCAGGCATATATTAAGCCAAAACTACTCAATACACATAAACATCACATACTTCATCTATTAAGTATACAACAAAGACCAATTACAGTCTTCAAAATTAATCAAAACAAATCTCAATTAAGGCAAATCACAACCAAATCATCCTCACATGTCGTCACCAATCTCAGATCACAATAATCATTTCACATTAGTGTCGGATGACTCAATCTCACATTTCCCCACATTTCATTTCTTTTTCTCATATCATTTCACATTTCACAATTAGGTGGCCACCGACGAGACTATCCGCCCGGCTCAGTCTCACCATCTCACACTTACGGGTAGCTATCCGCCCGGCTCAGCTTTCCCAATCACACAATACCACAATCCCATGAGTCATCCTTTTCCATTCACAATCACAATTCAAATCACAATTCATCTCAATTCATCACAATTCTCATTGCAACCAAATCACACATTTCTCAATTCAACCAATAGCTTTTCAAAGCACAATTTTACAAGTCAATCGACACTTACTTCATTTCACAAATGCACAACTCAACCAATTAACTTATTCAACAACTTAATCAATCATATACTCATCACAACCAATTCACAACTTTGCAATTCAATCAATATATCATCAAATCATCATTA
>CANYLF011775185.1:0-35070 GCA_948193215.1 Bocquillonia castaneifolia | reverse complement strand
TAAATAAAATAAATGGCTATGAGACTTATTTATTTTTCTTGTTTCTTTTTCTTCCTTTTGTCTTTCATTATGTCTTCAAATTTTGCATCCAAGTTTGCTCTTGCATCATCCCTTGCCTTTTTTGCTACATTCTTGTTACTTGCAGCCATCAGCATATCACCTCATTCCCTTTCAGGAAGATCAGCCTGTATGACAAGCCAAGACTGATAATCCTCATTTCATCCTAGAATAAAGTCCAAGCCCCATAAGAAGTATTTGCAAGCCTTGTACTGGTCATCTGAAAGTGACACTCTGGGTGAAGCTCAAGTTCCTCTGAATGGTCCGACCAGCCCAACGATCTTGGATGTCTCTCAAGAGATAAGCAGTAACAACATCAGGTGCAAAGATGGGAATAGCACCTGAAATCCTCTGTACCATTCCATATTGTCCGCATATCCTAGCTGGGCAATAAAAAGGCACTATTCCAAAACCAGTAACTGGGACACAATGGTCTACACAACCAGTAGTCACAAAAGAAAATTTCCACCATGTATGCCACCTAAAAGTGGTGTTGGAGGTAACCTCATCCTAGAAAGTGATGTTGGGTCACAAGCACATGCTAGAGGATGATTTATAGATTCTTGCAAAATTTCACAATCCTAGGAGGATTATATACACTACATTTCATTCATTATAGGAAAAGCATAAACAAACCATGCATACATACTACACACACACACACACACACACACACACACACACACACACACACATATGTATATATATATATATATATATATATATGTATATATATGTATATATATATATATGCAAACATTCATAAACATGCAGATTCAAGTATAAGGATTACAAGTCCTAAAGATACATAAAGTTCAAGAAGTCAATAAACTGAAGATACAAGAGCGGACTATCCAGCATAGCCCTCATCATCATCATCATTCCTCCTCCTCAGCTTCATCATCATCCTCCTCCACAACATCATTATCAGCACCCTCAATATCATCATGAGGTGTCTCTGGTTGTCTAACATCATCCTGGGGAGACTTCTGATCATCCTCAGCATCCTCGTGGTCATCTGCATCCTTATCATCCTGTGCAGCCTCATAATCTGCAAGGCGGCTCTTCAGTTCAGCATTTGTCCTACAGGCTGAAGCATAGGCCTCTCTCCAAGTGTCACAACACTCAGTAGTGTATGCATTGCTGGCCTGATATAGAGAAGCAAGACAAGCCACCTCATGCACAGGAACCTAAAAATGAATGGGTCAATTTTGAAAACCAGATAACCAAATCAAAAGATGAAAAAGGGGAAGACATACATGAGTACATCCACTGGTGAAAGCAATAGAAGAGCCAGCTGGTTGTAAAGTATGCTCAACAATGCCGAAGCAAGATCTATGCATGACTGATGAGCTAGGAAACTCTGTAATATGGCCAGGGATGAAGCAAACATCATCATCTATAGCATATCCTCGCACTCGATGAACTACACATGATCTAGGGGCATTTGGTCCATGAAATGGTCACCTCAGACCTCTAGTGCTAGAACTGGGAATATCACTGGCCTAAGAATGTGCTCGAGGGTGAGGCCTGGTAGGAACCTCAGCTGCTTGCTCCTCAATATCATCAGCATCATCATCAGAATCATCATGATCAGGGAAAGTGATAATGCCCAATTGAATCTGTAAAATGGCGATCCTAGTTAGAAGTTAAAGAATCCATTGAAGGGAAAAAGGTGAATAACCTTACCTTAGAAAGTATCCTGTCAGACATAGGAAGTGCATGAAGGCATCGTCGCCTATGGAATTTCTAATAATCCTTAGCCCGTGTGATGAAAGCTGAACACTTAAAGCCATCGAGAGCACTATCCAGAAAGTCTCCAGTCAAGTCATGACCCCATAACATGTCCAATAGAAGGTTAAAAGGCTCTCTACAGAACCTTGCAATATACTAAAGGCGAGTCCTCTCTCCAAGAAACCATATTCTAATCCCAGGTCCTTCCAAGAGAATTCTCGTACTATTTTTCTCCATGTTAGCCATCCTTTGTCAAGCTGTGAAACATAAAAAAAATAAGGTAAGTCCCTAACAAACTTTCAATTTACTTTAAACTAACCAAGTTGTTGTACCCTGTCAATAGTAAACGAGTTAAGATACTCGAGATGGTGATGAACTGGAGATGCATGAGTAGACATGCGATGCAAACCCATCATCGAAGAATAGGAAATGTATGGGGGTGATGTATGAGCAGATACTGGCGTAACAAACCCATCTCTATAGGCCAGACCTATAAAATAAGGGATAAAATCAAAAGCATGCAATCAAAGAAAGAAGCCACAAAAGCAAGAAGAAACTTACATGGATAGCATGCCAGAAGTCGCAGAACTTAGCTCCACCATGCACAATCTTGTCCATGCCCAGATACAGATAGGACAAAGCAGGAGATCCCCAATCATATCTACTTATCTGATCAAAGTCCCGGAGGATCGAAACAAAATGTAGAGGGATAGTGGTATTGGTGTCACAAAACAAGGTGCTACCCAGCAAATACATGATAAAAGACATGAGCCATTTGGTCAAACTTCCAGTGCAAGCTAGGCTGATAGCTCTGTAAGTGCCTGGCCAAAGCATTAACATAGAGCTTCTTCGAGCTCTTCCTACCACGAACCGTCCCCAACATTCGGAGGATATACCCATTCTGCACTAGTTCATCTATAAAGTGGATCCCTCCATCAAAGAAAATCCTCTCACTAGCACATGCGAATCCTTTAATGGTAGAAAAGGAAGCTGAAGATAGTGTATACTCCCTGCATGGTAACTGCAATGTGTGGGTGGTATCGAACCATATCTCCATGAGTGCTTGCATTGCACGACGATCGTAATGAGTGTTTTCTAAGTCCCCTGTACCATCAGGAACAACGGAAAGGAAGGCTCCGAATCCAACATGAGTAACCAGAGCCTGAACCTTTATCAGCATTTGTCTCCAGATATTATGAACCTTCTGGAAGTTCACATTGAAGGTGAAGGAAGATGCAACACCCTGTAAAAAAAAAAAGCAAAATAGGTATATCCCTAACTCAATCATCTCATTTGCATGTTTTCCTAACCTAAATGGCCAATAAACCCTAGTTCATGCATAAATTCATCATGTAACATACATATTACTGTAACTTCGCATCCTAGAACATCTAAACATGCTTCAAAAGTCCATATTCAAGTTAAAAATTGCCCTACACATCTAAAGGAGTGGCAACGCCACTCTTAGGAGTGGGTTCACCCTCAACGCCACTGGTGAGCGCCACTCCTAATAGGGGCATTGGTGGCATGCTAGTGGCATTGGCCTCTGTGTTTTATTGTAATTGTAGAATAAATGGAGCCCAGATAATTCACAAGCAAGATAACGAGTTTTGGGGCTTACATGATCTCTCACAAGGCTAGAAATGTGGAATTTCGCATTGGAAAGGGGAGAAATCCCTCCTCCCCTTGGAACTCCTCCATTCAAAGCTCTTTAGACTTAACTACGAACATTGAAGATGTTTACAGAGTCCCAGGGTGGCTCTAGAGCATGATCATCTGCCATTTCTACTTCTTATTTGAAGAAATTCGATAAAGAAATGCAGAAATAGGAAAGGAAATCTAAAGAGCCTTAAAGAAATTGAAATAAAGGGTTGTTTCCCATAATAAGGGTTTATACCCTATCTGGGAAATTACCAATTTGGTCCTCAAAAGTTTTTATTGAAAATAAGGACAAAGGTTTCAATGCAATCAGGTCCAAAACTCCAAATTAGGGTTACGATAGCTCAATTCAACTCAAATTAGGAGTAAGTTTCTAAAAGTGTTGAAGATTACAGAGAAACTAAAAATGGAGTGCTTGTAATTGATAGAGGAAGTTACAGAATGATAGAAATTTCAAAAAATTGCAGAAAGTTCTTAATGAATGCTTTGCAATCATTTGACATCATAAGATGCTCAGAATTTTCAAACCAGAAGGAATTCCTCAGAAAATTAGTTGAAATGCTTTTCCTCAATGTGAATTACAACTGGATATTCCCAAGAAGCAAACAACTTAATTCCCCAGTGCGAGTCATAATCAAGATTCTCAATGGAAAGTATGTTCTCAAAAATCCCCAGTGAAGTCTAGAAGATTCAATAAAAGAATCGGCAAAATCAGAGTATAATTAACTTAGGTAAGTGCCTAAACTCTATCTTTTTTAGAATGATTGTCCTATGCTTAACGCCATAAGGGCTAAACGCATTCCTTGCTAAATGCCGTAAAGGCTAACCGCATTCCCTTGCTGAAGGCCAGAAGTGCCGGATGCTTTTCCTGTTGAGGGCCGGAAGTGTCGGATGCTTTTCCTGTTGAGGGCCAAAAGTTCCTGATACTTTCCTTGCTAAAGGCCGGAAGGGCCAGATGCTTTCCTTGTTAAAGGCCGAAAGTGACTTATACTTTCCTTGCTGAAGGCCGGAAGGGCCAGATGCTTTCCTTGTTAAAGGCCGAAAGTGACTGATACTTTCCTTGTTGAAGGAGGGAAGTGCTAAATGCTTTTCCTTGTTGAAGGCCAGAAGTGCCTGATACTTTCCTTGCTGAAGGCTGGAAGTGCTGGATGCTTTCCTTGCTGAAGGTCAGAAGTTCCTGATGCTTTCCTTGCTGAAGGTCAGAAGTGCCTGATGCTTTCCTTGTTAAAGGTCGGAAGTGCCAGATGCTTTTCCTTGTTGAAGGCTGGAAGTGCCTGATACTTTTCTTGCAGAAGGTCGGAACTGCCGGATGCATTCCTTCTTGAAGGCAGTAAATTCTGGAAACAAATCAGATGTTGGAGTTGAATTTACGCCAATGGTCCTAGGTGAGATTTCATCCTAATACTGGAATAGGGTTAGTTTAGAACTTATGCAGTAATGGTCCTAGGTAAAAGCTTTATTCTGTTCCCCATGGAGTCAAGTCGAGGCAGTCGAGGTCCGAGGTAAGGTTCCATACTCCGGAGCTAAGATACGCATTTCTTTTCCAAAAATTATGTGGTTAGTGCTTTATCGTCATTTGCCAAATTATTGGTTAATATTCCAAATCTCTGACAAAGCGAGGGCAAACTGTAGACACCTAATTTTTGGATCCAGGAATGGGGAAGCGGCTTGGAGTTCCTAATGATGATCACTTATGCTCACAATGTGTAAGTAGAGTGATATGGCTTTCATTTTGATCATGTGATGTTTCGAAATGGATTTCTGATTTGAAAATGCATTACTTTAAGACAAACAATCATTTTAGAATAAAAGCGTGCATTGTTTTCATCATATCTTTTCACACGAGACTCAAAATGGCCTGAAACTTATGTTGGGTATAAATTGGGTCATTCTGCATGTTTTTGTCTCTAATACAAGTTTTCTAATTCTGACGTTTAGGGCTCCAAAACGGGCTTAGAACATCTGCTGCCATATTAATAGGTTTAGGTGTGATGTTGGGCTTGAATTGTGGTTCTAAAGGTTGGAATGGGCTTCATATTTTGTTCAAATCTTATGGGCTGGCCTCTTAAGTGATTAATTAAGTTCTTTTGGGCTTAAGGTTAGTTAAGGCCTAAGTCCATTTCTCTTTTTTAAACTTACAAGAGATGAGTTTTTATTTGAATTTTAAAATGTGATTTGCATCTACCGTTCTTTCAAAATTTAAATCAAATAACATAAGATTTGATTGCATCAATCATCAATTCAAATTGAAATATCCTCTTCTTAGAAAATAAGCAATGTTGCAGAGCCTCTGCCTATAAAAGGCATGCTCAAATACATTTACAGGGGGTTGGCAATTTTGAATTGGTAATTTTAGAAAGAGTTTTCTAGTTTTATACAATTGAGAGAAAAAGCTTCTGCAAGTGAGGGAAAATAAAATAAAAAGAAACAGTATGTAAAAAACAAGAGAAAAGCCAATCAACTCACAATTGAGGGAAATCAAGCCTTCCTGTACTAAAATCACTTTCTTTGGAATAGTTGTCTGTTGAATCTAAAGTTCTACAAATCTTCATTGTAAGTGCTCTAGATCCTTTTTATTGTTAATTTTCTATTGTTTTCATGAAATTATTATGATTCACATTCATCAATTGCATTGAAATGTTCATCTGCTTAATTTTACCGTGAAATTTGTACGTACTGTGTTTTTTGCATTTCTCATTATATTTCTGTTTTGTTGATTCTAAACATGTTTATGTGTTAGATTTATTCAATTAAAGTGTTTTATGGCATGATTATGTGATTGTTAACGATTATTTGTGATTATTATGCAATTTTACATATGTTACTGCACTATACGTGAGTTTTTGATTTTTCTATTTTTGGTGATTTTAAGTCTAAAAATTGTTTTAAATCATGTTTTATGTTGTTTTTAGATGCTTCTAACATGTTTTAATTAACATTAAAAGCATTTGAATTGATTTTAATCACTTTTCTAAAAGTTACAGTTAGTTTCATGTTCTTTTCATTTTTTATTAAAGTTCACTGTAAGTTGTTTAATTGACCATGATTTGATGTTTTATTTTTTTGAAACATGTTTTTATGGCATTCAAATGATTTCTAAGATGATTTTGTGCATTATAATTGATTTTGGTTGATTTTCATAAAAGTCAGCATGTTGCATATTCAATGTATTGAATGTGTGTTTACTGTAAGTTCTTGGCACGATGCATATGGTTGATTTATATGTTTTAATGAATGTTTTTATTGTTTTGGAGTTGTTTTAAGTTGTTTCTAATTGTTTAAATATAGTTTGAATGATTTAAGAGCTTTTTTCATAGTTTTCACATGTTTATGCTTTCAATGCTTACTGTATGTGCATTTGAGTTTTGTTTGATGCTTAGATGCATGCTAGGTTGGGTTGTGCCATATAGACACTTGTTTTAGGCTGTTTGCATCATGCATAGACATTTTGTTTTGAATTTTTATTCTTTTTCTTTTAATGGCAAAATTTTGCCTTTATTCATAACAAAGCGTGTCCTTATCTTGGATACTTAGCTTCGTGTGCACAAATGCTCGCATTTGTGATGCTAACACTCCATTTGGGCCAATTTGAGGCACATTTCTGTACTCATAAGTAAGGAAAAGCTCACCCATTGAAATATATGCAAGAAAAGTAAACGTGTAAATAAAAAAAGCAATAAATGTTGGCTAGAAAAGACTTTCGGGTAGAGTTTTGGTCCACAATCAATGGTTAAGGTGGCAACTAGGAGCCTAATTTGGCAAAGGTTTAGGGTTGGAGGCAAAGTCCTCAAGCATATACCCAAATGATAATTTTTTTACTCCCAACCAATAGCCTTTTGATTTCCCAAAAAAAAACATTGAGTTAAAATTTTAGCATAGATTCCGAATTTCCTCATTTGCAAATTAGCATTCAAGGTTCAAACCATTTTGTAAAAACATTAATTAAAGGATTAAAATGCACATTCAAGTCTTAAAAATTGATTGGCTCTTTCAACCAAGCATATGTACAACTATTTACAAAGGGGATAAATATATATTCATGTACAAATATTTACTAAAAAGGGAGGTAGCTCAAAACATGCCCATGGTAGTGAGGAAAAATTTTGAAAAAGTTAAAAATTTAAGTGCTAATTTTGAGAGAAAAACTTTACTAAAATTGAATAAACAAAAGTTGTATATTTAAGGCATAAGGTCGTAAAGCAAAAAAGCATGAAATTAAAGATAAACTAAAGAAAAATTAAATTGGAGACAAACCTTTGAGATGATTCAAACACATGAATTGCTCAAATTCAAAAGGGAGAGTTAAAATTTAAGGGAATCGAGTGAATAACTCACCCTCCAAACTTAAATGAGGTAATGTCCTCATTGAATCCAAGTACTTTTTGAAGCATAATTACCTTGAAATGGGGCTATTTTGGCACAAAATAACATCATACATTTCATAGGCACAAAAGAAACATTAGAGACACAAAGAGTAAACATCAAGAGATTCATAGGATAGAGCATAAAATCCATACATGGATGGTGGATTCTAGAGTCCACAAAATGCATCGAAGATGTTCACATGATGGATAAAAATGTCATGCATACAAAACATTAAATCTAGATTCTAGAAAGCAAAAGATAAATTTATCATCAATAGAGTTATTACATTCATCCAATTTAACACAAGGAAAGTGAAAATGAAAATGAAAATGTCTTTAAACATGCAAATGATCGATGTAGTCAAGTATCATGTGGTGGTGGAGATGAGTGATGGATGTTGATGTTGCCGAAGTAGTGTGCCAATTGAGCTCGAAAGTTTCTTATCTCCCTAGTTATGCCATCAATTGAAGCTTGCATCCCTCCTAGCCTCATGTTATTGTTGGCTTCCATCACATTGAGCCTCTCCTCAAATTGGTCCATGTGGTTGATAACCCGATTGATGGAGGAACCTCTTGAAGTTGGTGTTTATGTTGGGCCTTCTTCATCTTCATGGTGAGCTTAGCTAAGGGAACCCTCACGCATTCTTCTCTTAGATGCCCTTCTTCTCCCTTCGGTTTCATCGGCCTATTTCTCTAAAATTTTCCATTTACCATCTTTCCATACACAAACATCAATAGCTGACAAATATGCACAATCCAAGTATTGCTTAGGGAATCGATATAGAGGGGGGTCAAGTTCTTTGTAGTAAATTGCCAATTGAGTAGCAAACATTCTACATAAAATCATGCCATTGTTACTAGTGCTAGCTCTAAGGAATTTCTCAAATAAGAATGGAACTAAGCAACATGCATTCTTTGTCACCATACACCAAAGCACAAATAATTATTCTTTAGACACATTTCCACTACTCTCCTTCCTACCAAAAATTGTGTATGCTAGAAACCTTGGAAGGACTTGTAAAACATGGCATTTAATATTAGATACTTTAGCCTTGGAGGAATTATAATGATCCTCCCTGGTAATTTCTTTCCAAAAACCCACATCATCAAAGTCTTTAGGTACTTTGCCATACCCATCCTCATCAATACCCAAAATTTGACACATTGTCTCCTCACTAATCACCCTACGCTTGTTAAAAAAACCTAAATTCAATGCTTTCTGGGTTTTTAGCCTTCTTAACTAAAGTCATAAATTCACATGCAATTTTCGGATATAGAAAAGGTTGAATATCCTTAAACCCTAGGCATTCAATATTTTCCAAATATTGTAACACTTTCTTATTAATTCCTAGAGTTCTCAAACTGTCCATGCAAAGATATTTATTCACACCCACCCCTCTTTTCATCATTTTCTCAAACCTAGCCTTAAATGCTAAATCATACCAAAATCAACATACCTTAAATTTTTGATGTTGAAATTAGCTTCAACATTGTCCATTAGGTCTTATGGCTCCTCCAATTCCTCTTCTTTATGTATTTCCTCCATAGGTTCATCTTCAATTTGAGGCTGTCTTAAAGAGCTCCCCTTCTCCTTTTTTTTTCCTTTCCTTGCAATAGTTTTTTTCTTGGCATGTTACTTTATGGGATTGTGTTTTTGGGGAGTGATTTTGTGCTTGGGTGAGAGATTTTTGAGTTTGAATGTGAGGGTTTTGTGTTTGGAGAGGTTTTGGGGGCTGTTTTGGAGATGGGAGAGAGAGAGAGAGAGAGAGAGAGAGAAAGTAGAAGTGAGAAATGGGTGTTTGGAAGTGGAAAAGGGGGGTTTTAATTTGACAAAAATGTGAAAAATCGAGGCTGGCAGCCGACTCACACAGGACCTACGTGCCCACGCACGGCCCGTGTGGTCATCACACAAGAATGCAAGCTGGCAGCCTGCTTGCATTCCTGGAGTAGAAAAGAAGAAGGAGGGCTGGCAGCAAGCCATGTGATCTGGCTGCCTAGCTCCTCTGAAGCTCGTTTCAACCTTCTTAAACCTAATTTTATGACCTTTTGTAAACTTTTTTTGATTTTTAAACCTAAAACACACATTTTAACATCCAATAACACACTAAACGACCAAATTAACAAAAAAAAAACATCAAATTAGCTGCTAAATTGAGTACATAAGTTGTAAAAAGAATCAAAAGAACTCTAAGTACAAAAATTATAAACCAACAAAAGGAAGGATGAATGCATCCAACAATGAATGTAATGCCACAAGATGAACACCCAAAAGACATCATTGCTTTTAATGCATTAACATATAGCTTCAATGAACCATAATAAAGAGTCAATCAATTCAAGAAATTAACAAGATATTCAAAAATGAAAATTGAAAGTAAAGCAATTAAAACTTAAAAAGAAATTCAAAAAGTAAATCAAAGAATATGTACAAAGGATATCAAGTGCTTAAGGTTCCTCCTAAGAGCACTTGTTTAAGGTCTCTAGCTTGACCTTTACTTCATCAATTGCTTGGCTCATCCAAAGGCACCAACACCTTGTCCGCAATGTGAGTGCACATTGAGTAGCGCTTGACTCTTTACCCATTGACTTTAAACCTCTTCCCATTATCTCTTTCAAGTTCAATACCTCCATGAGAAAAGACATTGATGACCTTGAAAGGTCCGGACCATCTTAACTATAGCTTGCCTGGGAGAATCTTTAGCCTTAAGTTGAAAAGTAGCACTTTGTCCCCAATCACAAAGCTCCTTCTTGAGATATGCTTGTCATGCCAATTTTTCACCTTCTCCTTATAAATCCTAGTATTCTCATAGGCATTCATTCAGAGCTCATCCAAGGCATTCAAATCAAGCAATCTTTTTTTACCAGCTTGCTTCAAATCAAAGTTCAACTTCTTAATAGCCCAATAAGCTTTATGTTCAAGCTCCACCGGTAAGTGACAAGACTTTCCAAAGATAAGTTTGAAAGGAATAGTACCTAGGAAGTCTTGAAAGAGGTCCTATAAGCCCATAGAGCATCATTAAGCTTGTCCGCCCAATCTTTTCTTGGTTTACCTACGGTCTTCTCCAAAATAAGCTTTAACTCCCTATTTGCCAACTCCGCTTGGCCACTAGTTTGGAGATGGTAGGGAGTGGCAACCTTGTAAGTAACACCATACTTCTTCAAAAGAGTGGTAACGATGCAAAAATGGGAACCACCATCTGAAATAATGGCTCATGGGATACTGAATTGAGTGAAAATGTACTTCGTGAGGAACTTCTTGACTACCCTTGCATCATTTGTTAGGAGTTGCTATTGCTTCCACCAACTTTCTCACATAATCCACACAAACATGGATGTATTTGTTCTCAAAAGAGCTCGGCAATGGTCCCATGAAGTCAATCCCCCAAACATCAAACACTTCCACTTCAAGGATGTCTCACTCCTTTTTTAGATGTTGCCCACTCTTTGACAAGCGTCATAAGAGGTCACATAATCTTTGGCATCTTTGAAAAGAGTTGGCGATTAAAAGCCACATTGAAGCACCTCGTTAGCGGTCTTGATTGTTCCAAAGTGACCTCCACATTGTGAAGAGTGGTAATGGTGTAGCACAACATGAATCTCATCTTCAGGAATTCACCTCCACACTATGTCATCCGGACAAGTCTTGAAAAGTAATGGCTCATCCCAATAGTAGCTCTTCACATCCCTCAAAAACCTCTTTCTTTGGTTATAATTGAGCTCCGTAGGAAGAACACCACAAGCTAGATAGTTCACATTATCCCCATACTAAGGATTTGGTGTAGTAATCTCTTAAGCCAGAAGAAAATTATCCCCTGGAAAATCATCATTGATTGGGGGCTCCTTGGAAAGTAAATCATCCATGCCTTCAAGTCTTAACAAGTGGTCTGCCACCACATTTTCCACACCTTGTGTTTAACCTCAATGTTGAACTCTTAAAGCAAAAGCACCCACCAGATTATCCTTTCTTTGGCTTCTTTCTTGGTCATCAAGTACTTGATAACCGCATGGTCAGTGAAGACTACAACTTTGGATCCCGCTAAGTATGACCGGAACTTGTCTAAAGCATAAACCACTGCCAAGAACTCCGTCTCTGTGGTTGTGTAGTTGATTTATGCTTCATCAAGGAGCCTACTTGCATAGTAAATCATATGTGGCTTCCCTTCCTTTCTTTGACCAAGAACCACTCCAATGGCAAAGTCGCTAGCATCGGTCATGACTTTTAATGGGAGGGAGGCTCCAATCCGGGGGTTGCACAATGGGTGCGGACATGGGAGCTTGCTTTATCCTATAAAAGGCATTCAAGCACTTATCATCAAAGATAAAGTCGGCATCTTTAGAAACCAAATTACACAAAGGTTTGGAAATTTTAAAGAAATCCTTTATAAATCACCGATAGAAATCGACATGCCCCAAGAGGCTTCTAATGCCTCTGACATTTTTTGGAGGAGGCATTTTCTCTATAATCTCCACTTTGGCCTTGTCAACCTCTATTCCTCTTTCCGAGAACACATGCCCAAGGACAACACCTTCAGTGACCATAAAATGGCACTTTTCATAATTCAAAACCAAGTTGGTCTCTTCACAACGCTTTAACACTTTCACGAGGTTAGCCAAGCACTCATCAAAAGAAGAATCATAAATCGAGAAATCAACCATAAACACTTTAACACAATTTTCAAGATAGTGACTAAAAATTGATGTCATGCATCTTTGAAAAGTAGCGGGTGCATTACATAACCCAAATGGCATGCGCCTAAATGCATAGGTACCATATGGATAAGTAAAATTGGTCTTTTTCTTGATCTTCGGGATGAATCGAGATTTGGTAAAAAATTGAGTACCCATCTAGATAGCAAAAGTACTTGTGCTTAGCTAACCTTTCCAACACTTGGTCAATGAATGGTAATGGAAAATGGTCCTTCCTAGTGTTGTGGTTTAGTTTCCTATAGTCTATACACATCCTCCACCTGGTTACTAGCCTAGTGGGTAAGGCCTCTCCATTATCACTCTTTTTACACCTGTCACTCGCCCTTTTTTAAGGACAACTTAAACCGAGCTAACCCACTTGCTATTGGAAATTGAGTAGATAATTCCTGCATCTATAAGCTTTAGAACTTCTTTCTTAACCACTTCCCTCATGTTAGGGTTTAGTCTTCTTTGGGGTTCAATGGATGGTTTGAAACCATCCTCCATGTGGATTCTATGCATGCATATGAATGAGTGAATGCCCTTAAGGTCATCTATGGTATACCCTAATTATTTCCTAAAAGGTGAAAGTACATCTTTCAAAACATATAATGCATCACATGACAATTCATTTTTCACAATAAAATGAAAAATGAGATTTAGTGTCGAGAAATTCATACCTCAACTCCTTGGGTAATGGCTTTAGTGTTACCTTGGGAGCATCATTGTTGAATTTTTCTTTAAGGTCCTCATCTCTCCTTAAAGGCTCAAAAGTAGGCACAAACTTCCTCGGATAAGGTGGATTGACCTCCATGTTACCCACAAAGTAAAGAGCTTCTTTAGACAAGTGCTCCTTATCAATTTGCAAGCATTCATCTAGTGGATCTTTATGAGTTATCCTCTTCAAAACCTCTTGGACTAGCTCATCAATGACATCCACTCTAAAGCATTCCCCCACCTTATTAACACTTGGTTGTTTGTTAATGTCATCCAAGGTGAATTTCATTATTTCATCCTCCACTTTGAAAGTAAGCTTACCTAGCTTCACATAAATGATAGCTCCGGCGGTAGCTAGGAATGGTCTTCTAAGAATAATAGAATATGCTTGTCTTCTTCCATATTTAACACCACAAAATCAACTGGGAGATAAAATTTCCCAACTTTCACCGACCTATCCGCCAATTGTAGAGAGATGGTGGTTTTCTTCAATTCACCTATGTTCAACTTTTGGCTCACCGATAGGGGCATCAAGCTTACATTAGCTCCCAAATCACATAAAGCTTTATCAAAAGTAGTGGAACCAATAGTGTAAAGGATAGAAAAATTACCGGCAACTTTGAGCTTTGGATGTAGCTTATTTTGGATGATAGCACTACACTGTTCGGTTGGACAAGGGTATCCATATCTTCTTCTATGACTAATGATGTCCTTCAAAAATTTGGAGTAAATAGGCATTTGTGAAGAGCCTCCAAAAGTGGGATATTGATATGTAGCTTTTTGAACACTTCAAGGAATTTCCCAAATTGTTGCTCCAATTTGGGCTTTGCTTACCTTTCATAAAATGGTAAAGGAGGAACATAGGGCTTTGACTCCTTCTTGGACTTGCTTTCATCTTGCTTTAGCTTGCCCTCTTTAGCATAATATTTTAACAAAGCTTGATTCCTCTCCGCAATCTCCTTATTCAACTTCTCATCCACAACTCTAGGTTCACTTTCAACCTCTTCACTAGTTTTCCCACCCCCCAAACTTTCCTTCCGGTTGGTGTCCTCACCAACTCTTCCCTCTATCTTCCTACCACTTCGTAGAATATTGCATTAGCTTGGCCTTTGGGATTTGTTGAGGTTGGCTTGGAATCCCTCTTTATGGCTTAGAGGTAGAAGGGGTTTGGTTAGCTATTTGGGTTTCTGACATCTTATTATGGGTGGCTAGTTGGTCTACCTTTTATGATAGTTGCTTAATCATCTTTTATTATTTTTCCATAGCTTTCATAAAAGAGCCCATGTTGTGCTTATTTTCTTGGGGTGGGTGATATTAGTTTTGGTTGGGTGGGTGGTTCGTTGGGGCTTGAGTGTTTATGGGTGGCCGTTGTTGGTAGTTGGGTTGTCTTTGGTTAAAGTGAGGTTGGTTGTGGTTTTGGTTCCCCACCTCCCCACCCCCCATGATAAGTTTGGGTGGCTCCTCCAACCGTGGTTATAAGTATTAGAATATGGATTTCCCCCTTGTTGGTGGTTATAAGAGTTGCCAACATAGTTCACATTCGCACAACTAGTTGAGGAAAAGGGATTCCCAACTTCATAACTTTGGCTTGTGTGTCCTACACCTCCACATAATTCACACATGGAAATAGATTGTTGAGCAGGAGCTATTGCATTCACTTGCATTTTGTCCATTCATCTAGCTAAAGCATCCAACTTCGCACTAATGGCTATAAAGTTGTCAACATCAAGTACACCTACTTGCTTCCTCACCACCCTTGAGTCATTGCCTCCTTATTAAAAGCTATTTAGGGCCATGTCTTCAGTTAAGTCTGTGGCTTCTACGTGTGTTTTGTTCGTGAGACTCCTATTTTCTGCCACATCAAGGGTTATTCCAATTTGTAGAGAGATGCCTTGATAGAAGGTTTGTACAATAAGCCAATCTGGAAGACCATGATGGGGGCATCTTCTCATTGAGTCCTTATATCATTCCCAAGCTTCATATAAAGACTCATCAGTCCCTTGTTGAAGCTTGGTAATTACTTCCTGAAGCTTGGCCATCTTTGTATCTGGAAAATACTTGTTGAGGAAGGCTTGAGATAGTTTGGCCTAAGTATTGAAGGTACCTTATGGCATAGAGGACAACCATAATTTGGCTTTATCCCATAGTGAGAAAGGGAATAGCCTCATTTAGATAATTTTGAGAGGAACTCCATTGATCTTAATAGTTGCACAAATCTCCAAGAAGCATAAAAGATGTGCATTGGTATCTTCATCCACCTGTCATGCGGGCGACCCGAGTTTGATCCCCGACAATGGCACTAAAAACTTAGTGTGAACCCCGCAAGTGCACGGTGTCACAACAAGTAATATAATAGAAGTAAGAGTATTGTCCTATATGGAGTTAGCGATTTTGAGTATTAACTTCACAATACAATAGATTATCCAAGCAATCAAAGAGCAATTATCAATAACAACAACTATTAAATTTATGCAAGCATAGAAAATAACAATTAACAAATTAAATTAAACAAGTGATAATACTAAGAATTAAAGGCAAGAAAATAGAATTCAAAAACAGTTAATAATAAAACTTAATCAATTATTAAAGACGCTCTAGGGGAATTGATCCACCCTAGCCATCAATCATGTGATAAACCAAACGCAAACATAACCAACACAAATCATCTCAAAAGAATGGGAGGGGTTTAGCTGAACCTAGCTTATTCCTAAGACTAGGCTACTAAGTTCACTAAGCATGCATTGTGACTCTCATCATCAAGACAACATCATAGAAACTAGCTTTAAATAAACAACTCCCCTATTTCCCTATGAGCAATCCCTAAAGCTCTGACAATAGGGATCAACCCACACACCCACATGCTTATCCCAAGATCAATATCATCTCTCAATGCATAACAATCATCAAAATAGCATCTAAATGTTGGCCAACACACATAAACACATCATTAAGCAAGCATAGAGGTGACTTCTAGAGAGAGAAAGTGCTAGTTAAGGATAACAATCCATTAACATCACATAATCAGTAGCTAAGGCTTTCACAAGCCCTAGAGCATGTAAAACTGCTCACTCATCATCATAATCAAGCAATAAACAAAGCTATAAGAAGATTATAGAAAGATATTACCCACGGAAGCTAAATAAAATATGTTGGAGATAAAGATTCTTTAAGGGAAAATGATAAAAACTTGATTGATTGAAAGATTTAAAGTTAATTACAAACTAATCTAGCATAAGTCTAACTTAAATTAGGTGTTTATCTCTCTAAAATACTTTGAAATTCTCTCACTTAGGGTTTTGAACATGTATAAAATCAGCTAGGGCTTTAACAATGAGGTTTAAGGGTGTTTTTAAGGGGTGTGCCTCGTCAGACACACACGAGACGTGTGCCTTGGTGAATAGGCCATGTGGCCTGAGTTAGAAGAATCCTAAAAACCATAGAAAAGGGGTTTGTAGGTTGACCACACAGCCTGTGTGCCAAGACGCATAGCCTGTGTGGCTCTTTTAAGGGGCTTCTTACTTCACATTGGCAAAGACAGCATTCCCAATGATCTTGTGGAGGACATAATGACCAAGGATTTTAAGGTATTTTGAGGGTGAGTGGCCTGCATAGAACTTTTATGAATAAGTAATTTCTGTCCAAAAATCAATGATCTCCATGGTTGTTTCAAAGAAGTTCATGATGCCAGTTGATAGGAGGCCAAAGTAAGGATTCCATCTCTCAATAAGGAAGACAAAAGGGTTTCCAAAAAACTCAAACCTACATACATAGGACCCAAGGTCATTCTCAACATTCTTGTTCACCTTTAATGTGGACAGAAATTCTAAAGTGAGATTTCTATACCCATTGTACTTAGGTCTAGCAAAATTGATCCATCCCAAATTCTTCAAGTAGCCATCCACTTCCTCTTGAATTCCTAAGACTTAGAGGGTTTTAATTAGGATCCTCCTTGTCTCAAGGAACTCCCTTTCATCAAGTCTCTTAATCTCCACCCTTTCTTCATTAGTTAGCAAGTCCCAAAGGGTGCTTGTTTGAGGTGCATGTGGAGGGTAGACTTGAGGTTGTGGTGGTGGTTGTTCAGTGGGTTTTTGAGTTGTCTATGAGGTATGTTGAGAGGCAAATTTTATGGTTATTTTGGAAGTAGATTGGGAAGGTTTTTCTTTTGGTTTCTTGCCCATCATGTCCCCAATATGTACATTTTCTTCATCTGAACCAATAAACCTTACCTTCTTCTTTGGATGACTTTTAAGGTCATCCACTAAACCTCATTTTTATGATTCTCCCCTCGTAGTTTTCTTGTCCATTGTGTTTTTGATGTATGAATGCAGAAAATGGAAAAGAAAAAAAAAAGATAAACAGATTTTAAGGCTTGAGAGGGAGGAGTAAAAGAGAAAATAATTGCAAAAAGCCTTAGAAAATGTGAAAAATAGTGCAAACATTCATCCATATGCCTTAAAGGGTTTATATAGACATGTTTGGACCTCTTTATAGTAGAAAAAAGGAGAAAAAAATTGAAACTAGTCTTTTTCCAACATTTAGAAACGGCTAGTAACGGCTATATTTTTTGAATTCTGAATGTTGATCGTGGGTGCGATTGAGTGTGTCACCCCCATGAGTATCGAAAAATATAAAAACTATCAAATTTGATTTCGATCACAGTCACGATGAATAGCATCACCTTTGTGATCCTAGATATAAAAGGTTTTAAAAATTTCTTTAGAAATTGAATGGTTATCGCGGGAGCGATTGGGGTAATCGTGGCTGCAATCCTCCTTTTTGATAAAGGCTTGTTTTTGGATCATGGCCACTATCAAAGATCATGGCCATTATCCTAAGACTTTAAGACTTTGAAAAGCTTCTAGATTGATGATCGTGGCGGCAATGGTGGCCATCACGGGCGTGATTAAGAGTCTAGACGATTTTTGAAAATTATTAGTTTGATCGCGGCCGTGAGAGGGTATCTCGTGGGTGCGAGTAATGAAATAGAAGGTTTTAAAGATTTTACGACCTTTCATTATGGGCGCGAGGCTAAGCATCGCCTCTGCGATTTATGGGTCAAAAACACATTTTTGAAAAATCAAGGGAAAAGTTAAGGTTTTTCTATGCCAAAGAGTTCCAATGATAAATATGTGATCATAAATGATTCCTTTGGATTATTTGTTAAATCAAAGGTGCTCATTTTAAGTTAAAGCATATGAACTAGGAAATAACTAATTTCACAAATAACAAAGTTGAAATTAAAGGGTGCTTCCATCAGGCATCCCTAGCTCACTTTTAATGAAGATAATGCGCTCTTCATTGAGAGGCTTTGTGACAATATCAGTAAGTTGGTTTGTTGTGTCAATAATTCTAACACAATGTCCCCTTTTTACACATGATCTCTTAGAAAATGATGTCTAATGTCTATATGGTTACTCCAAGAGTGTTGTATTGGGTTCTTTGAGAGGTTAATAGCACTAGTATTGTCACACTTAATGGGAATGTGATCAATAACTAATCCATAATCTCTCAATTGTTGTTTCATCAACAAGACTTGTGATCCACAAAAAACCGCCGCTACATATTTGGCTTCGGCGGTTGACAAAGCAACACTTGTTTCTTAGAACACTAAGAAACTAAGCAACTGCCATGTAGTTGACAAGTGCCGGAGGTACTTTTTCTATCCATCAAACTACTGACATAGTCTAAATCCGAGTATGCAACAAGACCAAAAGCAACAGCCCTAGAATACCATAGTCCTAAATGCATTGTGCCATGCAAATTCTTCAAAATTCTTTTGACGGCATGCATTTGAGACTCTTTAGGACATGCTTGAGAATGTGCACACAAACAAGTAGCATACATGATATTTGGTCTACTAGATGTGAGATAAAGAAGAGAGCCAATCATACTGTTAACATATAATTTATGAATGCAGGAATGTGGATGCATGAATGTAGAAGTGGCTCGGAGGCCCAGTGATGATCATTCATGCTTTAGAAGCATGAATTGAGTTGTCTTTTGCTTTATTGTGATTACTTAGGAAGTTTTCAAATCATTTTCAAGCTTAAAAAGCTTGTTTTGACTTAAACTTTCTATTTAAAGCATAAATAGTGCATTTTTCAGACAATTTTCATCATAACTTTCTCTACAAGCATTGAAATGTCTTGAAATTTTCATGGTTGATAGTTGAGTCCATTCTTCGCATTTTGTCTTATATACAAAATTTCAAAATCGGACGTTTGGAGGCCTCTAAGGCGCCAATGCCACTTCTGGCCCCCTTTCAGGGCCAAACGCCACTCCTAAGAGTGGAGTTGGACCCAACGCCACTCATGAGACTAGCATTGGTCCCAGCGCCACTCCATGGACTTGCGTTAGACCTAGAGTTCAAAAGGTTGGGCTTTTAAATCCCGATTTTGAAGAGGATTGGCATGAATTGATCCGTGCGTACTGCACATATGATTTAAAGCCCTACACTAGCATATTTTGATTGAAAGTCTTCCATTTAAGCACTTTTAAACCACTCAAAATACTTTTTAAGCCTAAAAACAAGACTAGATTCGTGTTTGAGTCTAAGTAGAAGTCTTGTGGCTGGAGTAAGCTTAAGAATTAAGCTAGGTTAGAATATAAAAACAATTTTTTTCACATGAAAAGGGGAAAAAAAGGGCAGAAATCACCAATTAAAAAAAGCACAGGAGAGTTATTGAGCATTCAAAAACAATAAAGTTTCAATCTTTTCACCAAAAAGCTCGAGGTTTTCATCAAAGCACAAATCTTTTCTGCATTCTAAGAAATCAAAGCCAAGAAAAGCAATAAAAAGACGCTCTAGAATAGATCTGAGCGTTCTCAAGCACTTCTAGATCCGTTTTCTTGTAAGGTAAGTGTTTCTAACCTTTTGTTTTTTTGTTTCTGTCATGTTTTCATGATTTGTATGTCATAAAATGCCATGATCAAGCATTTTTATCGTTGTAATTTATTTGTGATTGTTTATAAATGATGTTTCAATTCAGATCTTCATTTTGTATGTCATTAAATGCCATGAACATGCATTCGAATCATTGTTAAATGTTGTTAAATGCTTTCAAATGATGATTTTATGTCTGATAAGTGTTATAAATGTCATTCTAAGGCATGAACACGTTTATTTTGTGTAAAGCTTGCATCTTTGAATGTCTTGCTTGTAAAGTTTTTGTTTTTTAATGTTTTAAGCCTGCCATGATTAGATCTAGGTTGTTTTGTTATGTTTTATGCATTATAATATGTTTGGGTGATCATTTTATGCAATTTTCTCATTGTATGATTGTTTTTCGGGCTTGGTAAACTTGAAAATTTAATTTTCTATCATTTTTTGGCATTCTTGTTATGTCTGTCAACCAACGCCATTACATGGAGTGGCATTGGGCACCAACGCTAGTAGGTGAGTGGCGTTGGGCCCAAACGCCGCTCCCCTCAGTGGCGTTGGCCCCTATTTCTGTCTACCTTGTGGCGTTGGGCCTGGATTTACACTGTACGGTCCTATTTGTGAATGTACAGTAGCTTTCATGTGGAATAAAGCAATGAGGTAAGCTTTTGAAACTTCTTTAGTAACTAATTAGATGTATAAATGCATGCAATTGGTTAATAATGCTTATTTGGTAACTATTCTAGGTCTAAAGTGGTAGAAACCCTTGGTTGTATTGATATGTTAATGTGTTGGCATATTCGTTATAATATATGCATGTTAATTAACCCTAATTAATGGTTGGTAATGTTAGAATTAACTTTTGTTTGTTAATAGAAACTCGCCATTGCATGTATGTATATGAAAGGTAGGAGATAATTGTTATGTGTTATTATTGCTTATCATAATACTAAGAGTGTTGGGTAAAGAATCACACTCTAGGAATGCATAAGTCTGATCCTAGAATTCTCTGGTGTCAATGCGCCTTTTGCATTCTTAGAGGAATCGAGGCGTACACCATATAAGACATTCTCGATACCAGTTCGGGTGGCGACTACCACTGTAGCCCTATCGCTGAACACACAATGCCATAGTTGTTAATTATGGCTCAGACTCTGAGGCAACTTCTCTTTGTTTGCAGTTTAGAGATTCCACTTGGGACCCTTGATTGACAAACTTATGATTCAAGTGATTAGTAATACCCTTTTTATTATGCTAAACTCTAATTTCTTTGTATTGCATGCTTGCATTAAAACACCCTACCTCGCGGGTACCATTGGTCGAGTCGCCTATGACAAGAGCTCTTCATAAGAGGCAGAACCAGTGACTGCCACTCATAGTGGCTGAGTTGTCCTACTATGGCTTACCATTATAATAATTGTTAATGGGCTATAGTTAATGAGAAACTCAAGCCGAATCTCCTACGATCATATCAGTGGTTAATTAGAGTTTGACCACTGTGCGAACCTCTTCTAGTTGAACCGACTAAAGCCATGTAACGACCGTAGCAACTTCCTCTAGTACTTCCCAATTGATTGCTTTGTTATGTGATGCCGTGAAGCCGTTATAATGCTCGAGTCTAGTGTTATTATTTTAAATCAATGCCTACTTGTCACCTATGGAGGTGTTGAAGTGTTAGTCTAATTAATTGTACCTGACTAACACTTGAAGGCCTTACAGCATAGGAACATTTAGAATTGAAAAGAACGACCTTGATTACTACCTTTGAGAAAGGGATGTTGGTGTGTTGGTCTAATTGTACTTGACTGACTCTAAAATAGCCCTAGAACATGGGGAGCATTGAGGTAATTCGTTAAAGCAAAGACATGAGATAAGGTCATAGTAATGACTTATTGTTTGGTTTGTATATTGAGAGCTTTTTGTGTGCAAAATTGCATGCTACGTCGGCAATAGCATCCCTCATTGATGCGATGGCCCAAGCCAATTCCTAGGATTGTTGACTTGCCAAATGAACACGTGTGTAGGAGAAATAAGGTTGGAAGGTTTACCACTTGGTAGTACGTGTGTTTGACTAGCGTTTGCTACTTGTGTTGTTTGCTACATGCATCCATGCATACACGCATACATGCATCCTTGCATACACATGTAATAGCATGCTAACCCCTTGTCTTGCAGCAACATAGACCTTCTTAGCTCACCTTGAACTAGACAAGGTATACAGCTCATTCAAAGTTCACAAGAACATGCACCAAAATCTCCTAACTCCTCTGACATCATGGCTGGAATTAGTGATGACCTGTTGAAGACCTTGCAAGACATTATCAAGACTAGGATTGAGAAAGCCTTGAAAGATAGGCAAGATCGTAGAGATGATGATCAGAGTAGCACTATTGAGGAAGAGGATGACCTTGAAAAGAAGCTAAAGCTCGAGGCCATCAATGCTTTGACTAAGAAGATGGAAAAACTCAAAGAGTCAGTGAGAGTCAAAGACTTTGATTTTCACAACCTCAGTCTGTGAGGCATAGCTGGCCTTCCCCCCAAATTCAAGATGCCTGATGTGTCTAAGTTCAATGGAGCTAGAGATCTAAGGATGCACCTTAAGCAATACATCACAATCATGTTAGCCACTCCTCTGAATAATGAGCAGAAGCTTGGGTTGTTCCAACTCTCTTTGGAAGGGATAGCTTTAGATTGGTACCATGCTCAATCAAAAGCCACTCAAGCTGATTGGAAGACTCTCAATGGGGCTTTTAAGGAGCAATTCTCTCACAATGCTACCCTAGAAATTTCGTTGCAATACTTGGAGATGATAAAGCGAAAGGATGGGGAGTCCTTCTTAGAATTCCGTAGCAGATGGAGAAACAAAGCTGCCCTCAAGAAGAACAAGCCCTCCGAAAAGGATCAAGTCTGAATGGTGGTTCGAAATGTCCTTCTAGCTTGAGTGGAAAACTTATAAATGATGAACCTAAGAAACTTTGATGAGCTATATGATGATGGGCTCCAAGTTGAGGAAATTGAAGCCATAAAGCATAAGCCCTTGTTAAAAGCTTTCAAGGGACTAGAAGGGCAAGATTTAGACTATGGCCCAGACGAGTGAACGGGCATCACCACACCGAACTGAAGCATTCATACTATCATCAAGTGCCTAGGATTTGCCTCATGTAGCTTAGCACAATAATGACACTTTCGATCAATAATAGGACATTTGTTTCATTTTGTTTTGTTGATGTTTTTCTTAATATTATGAATGCATTTCATTTAATAATATTGTGAGTTTATTTAACTTCAATTCATGTTATGATTGTTCATTTACCATTGGTACACAAGACAAAGGAAATACTTGCTCAATTTGGTTTTACTGCTAATCCAAAAACCAAAAAGAAAAAAGAAGTTTTCAAAACTTGAATTCGAACTGGTTCTTTTTTTCAAAACAAGTTTCAATGTTCGAGCTTTTGATTTTCCAGTCTTTTTTTTTAAAATTGTGTTGTTTTGTATGAATACCAAATTCTTAACATAATCCCATAGCTTGTGAGCACTTGAGCCTTTATGAGCATTCATTACTTCTTGCTCCTGTTTTCTTGTTGAGAGTGTCTTGCATAGGAAATGTTCATTAGAACTTGCCTTGATATGCATTTGAAATCCACACAACTATTGGAAATATGAAAATGAAGAGGGCACTTTAGAATAAACTCTTAGCCTTAAAGCCCACCTTGTTTACCCTTAGGAACCTAAGTTGAGCCTTGAATTCCGCTTTTCTTTGATTCTTTGATTAGCCAATGATAATTAGCCTGATTGAGCCTTTCTCAAAAATCTTTCCTATCCTTTTCATCCTTTTGTGCACTAAGTTCTATAACTCCATTATTATAAAAAAACTTGTGAAGTGATCATGTATTTCTTGAGCATTCCATGGAAATTTGTTGTCAAGAAAGGATGCGTCAGTTGCTTGCTCAAAAAAAAATGAGTGATTGAAAGAAAAAGTGATGATGGAAGAAAAAGCAAAGAGAAAAAGAAAAGATGTTGATTGAAAAAAAAAGGAGAAAAGGATTAGGAAAGAGAATAAGAAAAGTGCTTGAAAGAAAAGAAAGTGAAAGAAAAAGTAAGAGCGATGAGCATCCTTGATGAAGTTCCTATTTTTTGATTACTCTTGACATTTAAAGCAAGTTGGAATACATTCCTTCACAAGTTTGATATTTTGGCAGTAATAGTGCATCTACCCTTTTCTCCTTCTGAAATCCTACCTTACCTAAGCCCCATTACAACCAAATGAAAGACCCTCAGATTTGTATTTCTAGTACATTCAAGTGGAGGACTTGTGATTAAGAAGCAAGCATATAGTTGAATTCTTCTATGCTTTGACTTAAGTCTAAACAGTCCCCCCTAAACACTAGAGAGTTATTATGAGAACAGTAAGAGTGTTGAGTTGATTGTGTTCAGATTGGAATGTGCAAGAAAAATGATTTTCACTTTGATTTGGTTTTGGAATGCTTTTCCATTAACATCACCTTTGATTGACTTTCTTTGAAAATAAATTTTGCTTTAGAAAATCTGAAAGGGATGATTTATGACAGCAGTAATATCTTGTGTAGTTAGTAAAGTACACTTTTGTACCATTATTAAAAGAATAAAGATTGACTTTGAATTTTTGTCAAATTTGCTTATAATATGATTAGTGTCATTACATTCAAGCTAGAAAAGAAAACATCTGGCAAATAATGTGAATCAGATATGAGACCAACAAGGGTGCATTCATTAAGCTACTTGTATGCTACATTTGCCCCACCAATCGGCTCTTGAACAAATGCTCGGGGGCAAGTCCTTGGCATGTACAATCTAACACAGCACCAAATGCTTGGGGGCAAGTCCTTAATATGTATAATCCAACACAGCACCAAATGCTCGCGGGCAAGTTTTTGGCATGTACAATCCAACACAACACCAAATGCTTGGGGGCAAGTCTTTACCTGTACCATCCAACACAACACTAGAAGCAACAATCAAGTTTCCACCATGGATGAAATCTATAGTTCAGTGGTTGATGTCAACATCAATCAATTCAACAGAGCTCCTCATAATGCCATTGGGTCCTTTGCTGGCTTCTACACACATTTCGATAATCTTCACAGATTTTCATTAATTTATGAGGATTCTATGCATGACATTCCATATACACAACTTCATTCATTTCATGTAGTATAAATCACAATATATCATGCACCTATAGGACATAGTTTTAGCAAAAGAATTTTTTACATGCAACATGCATTAGCCTTTGTATCTGTTACATACAAGCACATGGCATGCACTAGATTAAGTATAAGTATGTTCAATGCATCTCATGCAAGACATGCATACTTCATTTAGGTGAAATATCAAAGCCACCGTAAAAAAGCATGAATGACAATCGAAGTCAATGATAAAGACATCAAAGACCACACTCGGGGGCATGCAAGTCCAAAGATCAAGTCCAACTAGGGGCAAATTTTAGAGGATTATCATGAATTACAAACAGCTATAGTCAGAATTATAAAGAATTACACAGGGAAAGACAGAAATTACAAAAAGTGTCAAAAATAAGCCATTTTAAACATTGTTCTTCACTTCAATTCTTGAATCCTATGGATAGTAATCCTAACACATGGATAGTATTCCAACCTGGGTGTGTGTATAGGATTCCTATACCTAGATAGTATTATAACCTCGGTGTGCCGATAGGATTCCTACACCTGGATAGTATTCCAAAACTTTGGTGTGTGGATAGGATTCCTAAACCTGGATAGTATTCCTATGAACAAACCCTACTATGTGGATAGTATTCCTATGTCTGGGTTAAAAATGATCCCCAGGGTGTTGATCAAGGTAGCCGAGGTTCGAGATCAAGTTCCTAAACCTGATAGCCGAGTCAGGGAAATCCCCGTGGAGTTCTACTTAGACAGCCGAGGTTTAAGGTAAACTTCACACCCTGATGTTGATGTACATAATTATTTTCTTTTAAATTAGGTGTTTTGTCTTTGTCATCATTTTTCATATTATTGGTTAATATTTCAAACCTCCAACAAAGCAAGGGCAAACTGTTAATACTTAATTTTTGGATGCAAGAATGTGGAAGTGTCTTGGAGGCCTAGTGTTGATTATTCATGCTTTAAAAGCATGAATTAAGTTGTCTTTTGCTTTCTTGTGATTGCTTAGGAAGTTTTCAAATCATTTTCAAGCTTGAAAAACATGTTTTGACTTAAGCTTTATGTTTTAAGCATAAATAATGCATTTTTCAGACAGTTTTCATCATAACTTTCTCTACAAGCATTGAAATGACTTGAAATTTTCAGGGTTGATAGTTAAGGCCATTCTACACATTTCATTTTGTATACACCTTTTTTAAATCAGACGTTTGGAGGCTTAAAAGGGGCCAATGCCACTTCTGGCCCCCTTTCAGGCCTAAACGCCACTCCTAAGAGTAGAGTTAGGCACAACGCCACTCATGAGACTAGCATTGGTCCCAACGCCACTCCATGGAATGGTGTTAGACGCAGAGTTCACAAGGTTAGGCTTTTAAAGCCCGATTTTGAGGAAGATTGGCCCGGGTTGATCAGTACGTACTGCCCATGTGATTTAAAGTCCTGCACTAGCATATTTTGATTGAAAGTCTTCAATTTAACCACTTTTAAACCACTCAAAATAGTTCTTAAGTCTAAAAAGAAGACTACATTCGTGTTTGAGTCTAAGTAGAAGTCTTGTGACTGGAATAAGCTTAAGAATTAAGATAGGTTAGAGTATAAAAACAGTTTCTTTTCATGCGAAAAAGAGGAAAAAAGGGCAGAAATCAACAATTAAAAAAAGCATAGGAGAGTTATAGAGAATTCAAAAATAATAAAGTTTCAATCTTTTCACTAAAAAGCTTGAAGCTTTCTTCAAAGGACAGACCTTTTATGCATTCTAAGCAATCAAAGCCAATAAAAGCAATCAAAAAGATGCTCCAGAATAGATCTGAGGATTCTCAAGCGCTTCTAGATCTCTTTTCTTCCAAGGTAAGTGTTTCTAACCTTTTGTTTTGTTGTTTCTGTTATGTTTTCATGATTTGTATGTCATAAAATGCCATGATCATGCATTTTTATTCGCTGTAATTTATTTGTGATTGTTTGTAATTGTTGTTTCAATTCAGATCTGCATTTTGCATGTCATTAAATGCCATGAACATGCATTCTAATCATTGTTAAATGTTGTTAAATGCTTTCAAATGATGATTTTATGTCTGATATGCATTATAAATGTCATTCTAAGGCATGAACACGTTTATTTTGTGTAAAGCTTGCATCTGTGAATGTCTTGCGTGTAAAGTTTTTATTTTTTCATTGTTTTAAGCCTGCCATTATTAGATCTAGGTTGTTTTGTTATGTTTTATTTATTATAATATGTTTGGGTGATTGTTTTATGCATTTTTTTGTCATTGTATGATTGTTTTTTGAGCTTGCTAAACCTGAAAATTTCATTTTCCATCATTAATGGGCATTCTGGTGGTATCTTTCAACCAACGCCAGTGCATGGAGTGGTGTTGGGCACCAACGCCAGTAGGTGAGTGGCGTTGGGCCCAAACGCTACTCCTCTGAGTGGCTTTGGCCCCTATTTCTGTCACCTTTGTGGCGTTGGGCCTGGATTTGCAATGTATGGGCCTATTTGTGAATGTACAGTAGCTTTCATGTGGAATACAGTGATGAGGTAAGCTTTTAGAACTTCTTTAGTAACTAATTAAATGTATAAATGCATGCAATTGGTTAATAATGCTTATTTGGTAACTATTCTAGGTCTAAATTGGCAGAAACACTAGGTTGTGTTGATATGTTCATGCGTTGGTGTATTTGTTATAATATATACATGTTAATTAACCCTAATTAATTGTTGGTAATGTTAAAATTAACTCTTGTTTGTTATTAGAAACTCACCATTGCATGTATGTATGTAAAAAGTAAGTGATAATTGCTATGTGTAATTATTACTTATTAGAAGAAATGAAGGTTGGCGTAATACTAAGAGTATTGGGTAAAGAATCACACTCTAGGAAGGCATAAGTCCGATCCTAGAATTCTCTGAGGTCAATGTGCCTTTTGCATTCTTTGAGGAATTGAGGCGTACACCATGTAAGACATTCCCGATGCCGGTTCAAGTGGTGACTACCACTTCAACCCTGTTGCTAAACACACAGTGCCTTAGTTGCTAGTCATGGCTCAGGCTCTGAGGCAACCCCTCCTTGTCTGCAGTTTGGTGACTCCATTGGGGACCCTGAACCGACAAACTTACGATTCAAGTGATTACCAATAATCTTTTTAATATGCTAAACTCTAATTTCTTTACATTGCATGCTTACATTAAAACACCCTACCTTGTGAGTACCATTGGTCGAGTCACCTATGATTTATAGGAGTTCTTCATAGAGACACTAGGTGTTTTGCCTTCTTGCTTAGACTTAGACTTTTGATCCTTAGTCTTAGCAACATCCACAATAGAAATTTGTGGAGGTGATGATGATTTGACAAAGATGGTCTTAGGAGCACTATATGTGGTTGAAGCCTCATTGAATCCCAAACCATGTCTCACAAGGGGAGCCTTTTGTGACAGCAACAAGGTATCAAGGTTTTCTTTCCACATGTGGAACTTGGTTATGGATTCCCTCAATTTCTCAACCTCAATTTTCAATGATTCATTCTCTTTAGAAAGAGTCATCATTGTTGAAGTCTTGGATTGAGCCACTTGTAGTTGACCCTTAACTTCTTCATTGGAAATCTTAAGAGCCACTACTTGAGCTTTGAGCTCATTAATCTCCTTGTCATTCTCTACACACCTCTTTTGGCACTCAATTATATTAGAGTGATAGAGAATACATTTGGAGTTTAGCTCATTGATGAGCTGTTTGGCTTCATCATCATCATCACTATCAGAAGAGAAATAAGAAGAAAAAGTATAAGAAGGAGTGCAAAGAGTACTTACCTCTTGAGAAGAGTCTTCCATGGCCATGAAGGCTAGGTTGGCAATTTCAACATCACTCTCACTATCACTATCTTCATCTTCTTGGGAGGAAGAGGAAGAATTATTGGTGTTGTCCCAATTGGCACTAAAGCTTTTCTTGTGCCTTCCTTTGAGTGATGGGCAATCCGTCTTGATGTGCCCTTTCTTGCCACATTCGTAGCATTTGACCATGCCACTCTTCTTCATGTCTTTTCTTCTTTTCTCCTAGTCTTTGCTAGGAAAGTCATTTCTTCTTTTAATGAACTTCAGAACCTTCTTGAGTAGAAGCATAAGGTTCTCATCATTTGTAGCTTCCTTTGCCTTCTCGTCTTTACTTTGCTCTTGAGTTTTCTTTAGAGCTTGTGACTTTTTCTTTCTCCTCTTGCCTTTCATCCTCCTCATCCTTCATAAGATTCCTTTCATATATAAGGAGGCTTCCAATGAGCTCATCGGTTGCCAAAATGTCTAGATTGTTTGACTCCTTAGTGGAAGCTATTTTGGCTTCAAACTTTCTTCTTGGAAAACACCTTAAGATTAATCTATTAACTTCATTGGGATTGTAGATCTTGCCAAGTTTGTTCAAGCTTCCACCAAGGCAAGAAGATGGTTGGTGAGAGTAATGACATTTTCATTAGCAACTCTCTTGAAGGTCTCATATTGGTAGACCAAGAGCTCTACATTCTTGTTCTTCATAGAGGTTATACCTTCATGATAGTTGGCTAATGTCTTCCAAATAGAGAAGGTGGTTGTCCAATGTTGCACCCTTGCACATTCTTCTCTAGATAAGGAACCAAAGGGTATAGACAAAGCTCTATGATTCTTACCGTTGCTTTTTCTATGTGCTTCCACCCAATCATTTCTTTCAAGTGTAGTAGTCACATCTTCCACAGTTGTAACTGGTGGCTCCCATTCCGTAAGGACTTGGTCCCAAACGTTGATTTGGTCACTATCCAAGTAGGATTGCATACGCACTTTCCAATATGGATAGCCACATCTATCAAAGAATGGTCTCAAGCTTGTAAAGCTTTCACCCACCATTTTTTTATGATCTTGAACTCCCTCTTAAGTTTGAATATGAGCAACTAGGCTCTGATACCAACTGAAATACCAAGAGGGGGGGTGAAATGGTGTGGAATTAAAAATTTAAAACTTTATAAAATGGAGACAAGTAGTTTATAGTGGTTCGGACACAACAAGTCCTACGTCCACTTCTCCCAAATACACAAGTTAGGGTTCCACCATCCACTAAGGATATACAAGAGAGTTTTCAACAAGTTTACTCATAACTTAGTGTTTACCAAGGCTAACACCAAACCTTACAATGAGTTTTTCCCAAGGCTCACTTAAAAACTTTAGTGTTTACAAGGCTACACCAAACCCAACCCAAGTGTTTCCTAATCCTCACTAGATTAACACTTGTACAAGGTATAAAGATCACTCAACCCAAGCAACTAACGCTAATGAGTTCTAACCACCCACACATAATAAATTCACTAAGAATTTATTACAAAGATTTATGAGAAATTAAATTGCAAAAGTTTCGCTATCAAAGAATGTGTGTTTTGACTTGAGATAAATTTATGATTGGTATTTATAGCCATAAAACCCAAAACTAGCTATTAGAAACACCTCAAAGGTTGTCTCTAATGGATAGTAAAAACTATATTTAATGCTCTGTAGAATGTCAGATCGCGGGGGCAATCTCCTTCATCTCAGCCGCAAGATTCAAATATTTTCCAACAGCTAGTTTTTGGTGAAGGTAGAGAGAGTGATCACCATCATCACGAGGGTGATGAGACTACCAGGGAAAGTGGCTTGGAAGAGGTCTACTGGAACTTGGATCGCGGGGGTGATGCACACTTTTGAATCTAATTCATTTCAAGGGTCGCAGGGGCAATCCCTGTGGTCACGGGCATGACTTGTATGTTTAGAAACCTTGTCTTCCATATGATCCTACTACCTCTTAGATTGCGTGGGTGTTCTGCTTTATTTCGGGCGTGAACAAAGTTACAGAAGCTTTGGTCTTTATGGTCTTCTTGATCCTGGGTATGATGAGGGTAAATCACGGGCATGATGAGGTCATCGCAGGGGCGATGGACCTGGTCACGAGCGTGGTTTATAGGTCACTTTGCTAGTCCTCATTTTTCAATATTGATCTGCTTTATTTCGGGCATGAACAAAGTTACTGAAGCTTTGGTCTTTCTCATCTTCTCGATCCCAGGCGTGATGGAGTCATAACGGGGGCGATGGACCTAGTTGCGGGTGTGGTTTATAGGTCACTTTGTTAGTCCTCATTTTTCAATATTGTATCTTAACCTACACACTTGGAAACTTGTTTAGACAGCTAATAAAGGTTGTTAAGCTCAAAATAAGTTAGATTGAATGCACTAATGCCAACATAAAACTTTTTCTTTGTTCATAACTTGTTTTTTTATCTCTTTTTTCTGGTGAAATTAATTGCCATCTACTTTTTAAACAAGGGCTTGTTGCATTAAGGTAATTAACATATAACTCACTTAATTATTTTTTTATCCACTACATTCTCTATGTATTTATAGTATACTAACATTAAATTGGTATTACTTGCAGATGTCAAGTGAAGTGGAAATGGGGACCAATAACAATACTGTTGTCAGTTCCAGTCCTAATCCCATTGCCACTTCAACTAAAACTCCCGTAGAGGGCTCATCTCAGTCTCAAGCAGCTGTTGCAACTAGTCCTCAACCTACAGAAAGAAAAAGAAAGTTGACAGCAAAAAGGTCAAAGGTTCAGGATCATTTTCACCATATAGATGATAAACATGGTCATACTATAGAGGCTAAATGTATGTATTGTGGTCAAGTGTATTAAGCTGAATCTGAAAAAAATGGCACTAATTCACTGAAAGCACATATGCTTGCTTGCAAAAGTAATCCACACAGTTTAGAAACTAGGAAACAACTCCTTATTTTTTAACCTGTTGCATAAGTCAATGAGGGTGACAATGATGGGATGGGTAGTTTAGGAACCCAAAAATTTCACAAGAAGTTGTTAGGGATGTAGTGGCATTTATGATTATTGTGGATGAGTTGCCCTTTAGGTTTGTAAAAGGTTTGGTGTTTAAGAAATTGATGACTATTGGATGTTCTAGATTTAAAATGCCATCTAGATGAACTGTTATAAGAGACTATTACCAATTGTTTCTAGATGAGAGGTTGAAACTGAGAGCTTTTTTCCATGACCATAGTCGGTGGAATAGCCTAAAAACAACTAGTTGGACTAGTTTACAAAGGATAAATTACATATGTGTTACTTATCATTGGATTGATGATGAGTGGAAGCTTAACAAGAGAATTTTTTTCCTTTATTCATGTTTCTTCTCACAGGGGTGAATACATTTCTAAGTCCATTGAAAATTGTTTGTTTGAGTGTGGACTTTAAAATGTATTTACCATTACTATTGACAATGCTAGCAGTAATGATACTGCTATTGTAAATTTTAAAAGGAAATTGCTTTCTTGGGGTACTTCTTTGGGCAAAGGTGAATATTTGCATATGAGATGCATAGCACGTGTACTTAATCTTGTTGTGAATAATGGACTTAAAGATATTAATGATTCAGTTAAGAAAGTTAGAGCTTGTGTGAGGCACATTAGAAATAATCTTGCTAGGCTTAAAAAATTTAAGGAACTAGTTGTATATGTTGGCATTGAGTCTATTAAATCATTGACCTTAGATGTTCTGACAAGATGGAAATTCACTTATCTCATGCTTCAACTGTAATAGTTTATAAGGCTACATTTTAGAAATATGATGAAAAGGAGTCATCATTTAGAGTTGACTTAGGTGAGAGCATTCCTAACATTGATGATTTATTGGCAGTGAAAAAATTTACTTCATGCCTTAAACATTTCTATTTCACTAGACTGCACATTTCTGGTTCACTATATGTTACTGCCAACATGCATTTTTTGGAATTTTGTGACCTAAACATGCTTTTACAAGATATGATTAGTAATGGTGACTTTGAGGTTAAGCAAGTAGGTGAGAAGATTAAGAGCAAATTTAATAAATATTGGGGTGATCTAGAAAAAATGAACAAACTTATCTTCTTTGTTGTTGTTTTTGACCCTACTTACAAGTTACAGACTCTTCACTTCTCATTGAAAACACTTTTGGTGATATTCATGGACCTGAACTGTTTGAAGTTATTAAGAATGATCTTAATGTGTTATTTGATGGATACAATTGCATTTATGACTCTAGTGCTACAAATGTTAGTTCACTTTCTTCTCAGACTGACTAATCTGCTATCTTGAGCAATGCTGCTGCTACTAAAATGGCTATTATTTCTTTACTGCAAGCTAGATTCAATATGCTTGAAAGTAGAAATTCATGGAACAAAAATAATGAGCTGGAGTTGTATTTGAGTGAGAATATCATAGAAGATGATGGTCTTAATATTCTCAAATGGTGGAAGCAAAATGTTGAACGTTTTCCAGTTCTATCAAAAATGGCTCGAGATATTCTTGTTGTTCCAATCTCTATTATTGCCTCAGAATATGCTTTCAGTACTGGTGAGTGGTGACAGAGTTCTTGACTATTTTCGAAGTTCCTTAACTCCAAAATTGGTGGAAGCACTAATCTATGGTCAAGATTGGCTGAGAGCCTCTTCTACCCCTTTGGTGGTTGAAGAGTCATTGGATGAATTGGAGAACTTTAAACATGTTATGAATTCATTTCCCTTTACTAATGCTTTATCTTTTTAAAAATTTAGTTCATTCTGGAATATGTTGGTCTTTAAAATTTGTGTTTGTTTTTTTGTTGTGCTTGTTTCAGAATTAACCAATGCATTCCCTACTGCAAACTGATCTGAAAAGATACTTTTGAATGGTGGAAGCCTGATTTTTGCCTTTTTGGTGGAAGCAATTAAGAATAGATGCTGCCTAATGCCCGTGAATATTTTTAGTGGAAGTCCTGTGGGTTGGCTGTAAATAACTCAACCCTTTTCTTTTTTACAAATTATGTTATGTTTTCACTTATCTTGCATTTTTGCATTTTTTACAAATTCATGTTATGTTTTCAGTTTTCTTGCATTTTTAACATTTTTCACTATTATGTTTTCAATTTTCTTGCATTTTGAACATTTCACTTTTTTAGTTTTCTTGATTTAAAAAAAAAACTTAACTTCTAACTTCTTTGATTCTTTCTTACTTCTTTTTAAAACTGTAAATATTTATCTACTTATTATTTAACTTATTTTTTTTTATAAAATTTATCTACTTATTATTTATCTTATTTTCTTAAAACTTACTTTCAGCTTTTAAAAAGATAAACTATTGGGCAATGATGAAGCTTCCACCATTGTCTGACATATAATGCTTGTTGTTGGTGTTGTGGTTCAGCAACATTGACCTCGCCTAATAAAATGACTTGGGAAAATTTATTAATTCTGAGCTCACTATCAATTTTGTTAATTTCATTTATTTCTGTTCGAATTTGAATTTTGACATGCATATGGTCATTGGTAATGGTGGTTGTAATTTGTAAATTCTGTGGGGTCTTTGGATCTACCTCAATTGCAGATTTGCTGGTTTTGGTACCACTTCACTTGTGCACATTTGTAGATGGATGCTTCCTGCGATTGCTGCTACTTTTTTTTGCTAATGCAGGAAATTTTTTTGTGCACATATATGAATATACGATAGAAATAGACAATGTATAGGTTGTTTGCTGCTGTCTTTATTTTTTTTATGCAGTAGTTATTTTCTTGATGCATAAAATGCATGCTTGATCAAGCCTTGATGCTTCCTATATTTCCTGCACTAATTAAGTTATGCACGAGTTAAAATTTCAAAATATGAATTATTGTAATTATCAAACTATGGTTTTGGATGTTATTGCAATTTGCAAACTATGAATGCATGTATTAATGTATGTAATTATCAACCAAACCATGAGAATCATGTTAAATTGTTAAGTAAAACATGAATTTTAGTT
>CANYLF011774866.1:0-15308 GCA_948193215.1 Bocquillonia castaneifolia | reverse complement strand
TCCGTTGGAGTCTTGCCTTTGTATAAGCTAGGATTTGAGAAGTTCTTTTAGGATCTAAACACAAAATGAAAAAGAATACGATGAGAGGCTAAAATTCTCGAATGTCATTCATCATCTAGGAAAAAAACTCAAACAATTATGCAAATGTTAAACAACAAAAAAATAGTAATATAATTATTTGATATAAAACTATATAACATTCAACTTACCTAGTAGTTGAGTCGAATTGTTAACACCATAAAACTTTCCTCTCTTCAAATCTAGTGTTATTCTTCGATGGAGTATTGCCTTTCTATAAGCTGGGATGTGAGAAGCTCTTTTAGGATCTAAACACAAAAATGAAAAAAGAATAGAATGATAAATACATTGTTATATCAGGTATAGTAACTATATAAATTGAAAAAAAACTTAGAGATTCACCTTGTGGCAAAGTCTCACTAACATCAAATATCTTTTACATTACATGATCTTCCATGTATTGGATATTTTCAACTCTTAATGACGATGATGACGGCTCAAATTTGCGTTTCATCTCTAAACAAAAAATATTTCATAGAGATTCAAACGAAAAAGATAATTTGCGAAGGGAAAAAGGTGAAGCAAACCAAAAGAACAAACCTCTCCGAACTATCAATTTATAAGAAGGAAATTATCAACATGTTCATTAATGACTTGGAAACTCAAAAGATAAATAACCGAAAAAAAAAACATTGGAATATGATAGGTTAAGATACTTAAAAGATAAACAATAAATTAAAAAAAGGTTACAAATACGAAAAGACAAAACATATTAAAACATGACAATTTAAGTCAAATCTAAAAAATGTAAGAAATACAAAATAATCCTACATGTCATTTTATTACTATATGAACGATCCTATGTGGCAAAAATGAATTTCTCACATTTTAAGTATTTATATAGATTATTAGTATGTGCGAAAAGAGAGGTAAATGTTTATGGTTTTATTAGGTAATTTATTATTTAGTTGCCCTAATTTCCCTACAAATGTTATTCCCACTTTGGAACCAAATTTGCGTGAAGTACCCCAAAAGATTTTATTTTTCGGCGTTTAATCCAATGAACGGCGGCGATGGTGGAGATTCCACTCTAGATGCTGCTTCATCTTCTAGAGCACAAGTTGCTAGTCTTGCTCATCAATTCAGAGAAGTCAACATTCCCTCAAAGCTACCTAAGAGATTTGCTATAATACTGTCTTCGATTGCTGAGTGTTGTGATTTTCACACGGCCATATACATTTTAGGATTAGACAGCGAAGGAGATGACAATGATTAGAGTAAATCAATTCCATCCTTAGAGCCAATCATGTGTTTGAACTATGAATTTCTTTTAGCAATGGCTTTACATATTAAAGATGACACTTTGTTTATGTTTGGTGGGATGGATCGTGGCTCTTGTACTGGGGAGTCATCTATGTTTGTCTCTGCAATTGCAAGTACCAATAGTACTTATTTGGAAAAAAAGGATATGAAAGAGTTTTATGGGCTCATCAAAGAAAGAACCTCAGGCTGTCTTGGTGGGTGACAAAATGTGTTTTTTCAACTTGTCCCCATCATTCAACCTCACCAAAATTTGAGGTATATGATCTTAAAACTACTGCTTGGTTCTCAGTTTTAGGTCCTTTTGATACTGAGACTGAGTTATCATCATATAAGTTCCATAAAAAAATTTTATGGATGGGGTGTGAAGGCCGATTCCATTTTGTATCTGTCAACCACCTCTGGAATGTATTCAATCGATGTTCATGTTGATGACCCCAAATGGAAACTAACCACTATACATCTTCCCCCGCCACCTCGTTGCTTTTCTTGTCCGATCATTGATGATTATATTCTTGGTGTTTGTTATGTCGATGGTTTGACTGGCACCTTTAAAGAACCATTTTGTTTTCCAACAACATGAGATTCCTTGGTTCGAGCCTTTACAAAGGGTGATATAGTTTTTCTGGGACATGGGAAACATGGGAAGCTCAAATTTTGCACTCTTAGAGCTGGTTTGGAAGATCATGATCATAATAATGTTGTTCCCCATCTTTTGTTGGATTTTTTTTTCATGTTTTCTCTTTTAAATCAAGAGACTTGAACATAGTGAAGAAGAAGAATTTTAGTTTTTGTTTGACAAGCAACGAGTGCCTGGACATTGACTCTCTCAGAGCTTTTCTACTTCGCTTATAGCTAGGTTTGAGATATATATAGAAATATTTTGTTGGTGTTAATATTAACTATTTTTAGCTCGTTTTATCAAATCAATATGTTTTTGTCTCATTTTATCAAAGTTTTAATGTTTATTCTTTATTATATAGAATAGTCTCTCCAATTCTTTTAATTTCTTTTTAAAAAAATTTAGCATAGAGTGTAAAGTTAAAATTTGGATTAACAACCTAATCATAGATTCATAGAAAAACCATCTATTAGTTAGTCAAAGCTTTATTGAGAATCAATATAGTTACTCCTCTTGGACCATTCACCCCTTTTGATTTGTCCCAAGAGAAGTAACAACGTTGTTACTGATTTATTTGAGTTTTTTGTTCCATAGTACATGAGAGGGGAGAGCACACATCTTTTCCTTGGGACAAAAAAAGAAGAAGAAGACTAGTTTTCAGCCTTGATCTATAGGGGCGCAAGTTGAAGTTTATCCCTCTCTCTGTTGGTGGGAACCCATGTTCCGCAGTCCTTGTCCATGTTGGAACTGTTGATGGCAGTACCGCTCCACTACGAGATGCTTGAAAGTCGATGTCTCAATGTTCCCAAGAGTAGCATCGAGCCCCGAAACGGCAAGCCATGCTTCAAGCTAATTCAATCAGGATCTAATTTCTTGCTAAACTGAAGGTTCGGTTCGGTACCGAACCGATTATGTTTTCACAACTGATCATTTATTTGAAGATTTAAAAAGCGAACTGTTGGAAATTAATTCGGGTCACCCAAGACGTGTTGACCCAAACCAACTAACATCTATGATATGTTAAATAAATGAATATATTATATAGTTTAAATATAATATATGGTGTATGTATATATGTAAGTAACTCTTGTGGAAGAGTTACAACCATTTAGATAGTTACATATATATATATATGTGTGTGTGTGTGTGTGTGTGTGTGTGTGTGTGTGTGTGTGTGTGTGTATAACTTCAAAAAGGCAAGTGATAAATCAGTTTTTTAGAGAAAAACAAAAACAAAAGAAGAGAAGAATACTCTGTAAAGCAACAAGAATTTAAAGTAAATTGGGTTGTGAAACAATAATGCATTTTCATTGTAAAGTGCATTTTTTGACTTAGCATAATCAAACTCTAGTGGAATCATTGAGAGATAAGTGTTCTTCAAATTATTCTTGTTTAATTCCGCAAATTAACGTTGGTGTGTGTGTGTATACGAATCGAAATAATTCAATGAAATTTGGTTTGGTTCGATTTTTTCGAACGGTTTTATTATATGTATCTTTTATCCATTTGTACTCATAATGAGCATGTAGCACAACTAGCAGAGCACGCTATCGCCATCTTTCTTTCTTTTTTTTTTATTTATTTATTTGTATTAAAAAAATAGCAAAAACAAGGGTTGCACTCAAGGTTTGAACCTGCAACTTCACTTTTAAAGATAAGGAACTTTACCACTACACCAAAACAAGTAAACTGATGATAAAGTACCAGATATACATATATAATTCAGTTATTTCGGTTTTTCCAAAATTTTTAAATGTAAAACTAAATCCGAACTGAGTTATAGTACGGTTTTTTTAGTTCAGTTAATTAGGTTTGGTTCGATTCGGTAGTTAAGTTTTTGAATTATTTGCTCACTTTTACATGAGAGAGCCAATTTCACTTCCTACTTTGTAATAAAGAGTGAATTCATAATATTATATAGTCTTTGTTAGAGGGCCAATTTCACTTCCTACTTTATATTTCATTGTTGGAGCTAGTAGAAGACTAGTAAGGTGTTAGTTTTCAACTAAATTTATGTAACTTACTGAATTTTATTTTTCTGGTTTGAATTTGATAAATGAATGTGCATTTAAACAAGTGTTTTAAATGAATTGTGCTCCGTTAGGAAAATAAGTTACCACCTTTTGCATCACCTCTTCGGCTTGTAAATGCACTTCAAGCAATAATATGGCCTTTGTCTTTTAAGCTACTTGCTAGCATGCTGCAAATACTGTACAATCTTGCTGATTAACAGTAAATGATATTCTTCTTTGTCCGTAGGATGAACATTCAGTTCAATTCAAACCGAACGGAATCAAAGTTTTGCTCTCTGTTCGAATTTTGAACCAAACCTTATTAGTTTTGAAACCAAATCAAACCAAATTTTATCGGTTCATTTTGGTTTTGCTCACACCATTTGTGCATGTGTGCTCCATAAACAAATCTAGAAAGTAGAAAGAACTATATCTAATCCAAGTAGTAGTTCACTGGTTAATACTTGTATTTCCAGTATCAAACAGAATACAGAGCCAAAACATGGCTAGCCAAATCCAAAAATGAACACATCTGGAAATGCATTGTGCATTGGAAGGAAACAACAGGAAACACAACTATGAACAAAAATTTTCCTGCACACCCCAAAATGTGAAAACTTTTGATCTCACATCCACCAATTTTCTTTTGTTTGAAAACTAAATTCCTAAACTTTACAATGGCCAAGTGACTTGAAAGGAAGATGGGAAAATTTCTTCACCTGCCATATTCTACCTTCTGCAAAACTGAATTATCGCTTTGTACAATCAAAGGGGAGAGATGCATCAAATCCAACATTTTGTCATGTCCCTGTATCCAGAGATGATAAAGGGTTCAGAACACTAGAGAAGTAATTAAGAACCACCAAATCAAAGGTGGTTGTGATGTTCTAAAACACAAGGGATGAAGGGGTACAGTTCCAGGTGTATATGCTCTCAAATTCTCTGAAACTATCAAAGCTAAAATCGGAGTTGCTGCTATATTCATAATCTTCATATGACTGTTGAAAAGGAAAGGAACTATAATCAGAAGATCAGTACTAACATAAAAGTAATAGCAGAAAATGTAATGTAAATTGCTTTTATGAAATCTTTTTGTAAGCTTAAGGAGTAGACAGACCGGATCAAACTTCCCAACTATTGCTGAATCTGCCTCATCATCCACCTACAAACAATTTGACTCTTTATTTATAAATTACGAATCTCAAAAGTTTAAAAAAGCTCCCTTTTCCAAGATTATAGCATTAACAGAACATAGTATGGATCAAAAAGCACACAAGATTATAGCATTACGAACTTCAACCTATTAATAGAAAGGTGCAGTGCTATTCGATATTAACAACATGAGCATACTAATTCATAGAAGCTGAAGACTTGCAAAGAATTACAAAGAATCAGATAGATGAACAATGGCATACAGTTTCATGAGAGAAAAAACATGATCAATAAAACAAACAAATGAGGCTTAGGCAAGGGCCTCACCGCAATCCAAGCTATGGAAACAATCTCTTAATAAGTAAACTGCTGTATCCTGTAGCTATGGAAACAATCTCTTAATAAGTATGATCCATCACCAAAAATGGAAGAATGTATAAGTCATATAGAAAATAAGACAATATATAGATGCATGATAAAATGGGGAAATTTATTTACGCCCATCAACCGACGACATTCTCAGGCTCATTTTGTATAGCACAAGTTTATGGCACACAAAATTCAATATGCCAAATCCACAATTACAACTTGAAAACTTTTACTGGTCATTTTTATCCAATATAAGTATAGTCCCTAACAAACAATTTAAAGAATTCAAACCAAGATGACCTGAAATAACTGAACTAATTAATTGCTTACATCTGCTGAATCATCCATCTCTTGATTCAAACATTTAATATAAGCTGAGTTCACTTTTTCAGCTTTGATAACATACGGTTTCCTCTCCTAAGAAGCAAAAAAACAAGAAAAGAGAACATTAGAACACAAACAAATAGGCTAGAGTTATAACAACCTTATCATCAGTACCTGCTTTGACATCTTCCTCCAAATCTCAAACCCTTTTCTATCAATCTCAATCAGTTCTTCTTCCTTGCAAGTCTTTCTAAATTCTTCCCTACAAAACCCCGCACCAAACAAACACATTTTATTCACTCACCAATTAGTCCAACATTCCAACTACTATAGCAATGAAATGAAGTTGATTATCAGTGTTTTAGTGACTGAAATACACTAAATTGCAACAAAATTCTCTCTTTATCAGAAAGTGTCAATTTTTTTTACTGTCAGTAACTAATTCAAAATGGGCAAAAACCAAAAAGACCGTACATTTACAAGAGAAATTTTACATGAAAGTGATGAAAGGTGATCTTGGTTGGTCACTGTAGCAATGATTCACAATATTATGCTTTCCATTAACACCTTTGAATCTCTTAACAATCCTTTTGGTTTCCTCTCCACATTCATGCATATCAACCAAAGCAATTGCCACCAAAAGGCCACAATCATCACTACAAAATGTAATTAAAAAGAAAAAAAAAACTGAAAAGGAAAACCCAGAAACAGTACTAAAACTGAGAACAAAAAAAAGATAAAGAAAAAAATAGATTCATTACCATCTTTCAAAGGCACTTCCATCATGTCCACGACGAATTGCATGTACCCTTTTGCGGGTTCTTGGGGGATTCCCCATTGAAGGATTGTTTCAGGCTTTGCAACTCTTCAAAATCTTCTCTTTTTTAATTACGAAGTGAAATAGTCCTCTTTTATTCAGTTTTTGTAGGTCTTGCAAACATGCACTTAACAGTGTACCAATCTAATTTTTTTTTAATTACTCATCTAATAATATGTACCTTGGGAACCCTTTTTTTTCTCAATAAAAAATAAAAATTGCTATAAATATTTTACAATAAGATATTAATTTTATTAATTAGAGAACTTCCAAAAAATAAAAGTTTATGCCATGATGCTAACATGCGCCCCACACTTTTGCGCGGGACATATTTAATAGCTGAAAAGGTGAAAACTTTCCCGCGGTTCTCAAAGGATGGGAGCTGAAGTTTACGGCGCAATAACGGACCAATTACAATTTGACACGTAACAAATTTGGTATACGTGTCATGGTAACACTGGATAAATTTTAGGTCACTAATGAAGAGGTCACCAGCCGAAAGCATTTTGGGAATTTTTTCATTTTTTTAATATGAGTACAAATGAATATCAATAAATTGATATATATTACAATCTTTGGTTTAAGAAAAATAATTATCAAAGTTATTAATTTTAACTAAAGTTCATATGGGATTCATGTCCAATATCAAAAAAAAAATAGTGAGATTAAAATATAAATTATATTTTTGAGCATAACTCAAGTGAAATTTACTTTCAAAGTCTAGCAAACTTAAATTAATTTTTATAACTTGGAAAATGAATTAAAATTGATGTCCAAAATTAAAATGCTTCACACAATTTAGCTAAATTCAGGAAATTTCTCCAAGTAAAAAAATAAAAGATAACATACTAAGCAGGGCAAGTCAGGCATGAAATCAAGTGATAATATAAAACCAAAATTAATGGAAGAATTGTGCCCTTCAAAAAAAAAATTAATAGAAGAATTGTGACTAAAATTTTTTATTGTTCATGTAAGACTTCAGCTTCCACTACAACAACACAGGCACACTAAAATGAAATGATACAATAACACAAATTATATCAAACCAAAAGCTAATTCCAAGCTATAATAATATATAAGAACCACACTCCATGCATCTTTACAAAGAAGAATATATCTAAACAAAACACCAAAGCCACAAACACCATGAGCTTTGCTACAACTATAGCTCAAGACCAATACAATGGGATAAAAAAAATATATTGCTATAGCAACCACAAATATAATTTATTTTTTTCCTGTCTAGTGCATCACATTATTAAAATCTTGCATCTTTTTCTTACTTGGTTTTGTCATAGGCAAAGAAATGTGAATGAACCCAAACTTTCTCCTTTGTGCAAAGAACTGCTTTTGATCATTTCCATCTTTCTCAGCTCTTGGATGAAATGTTAAATCCTCTCTTAGTTCATGAAGCATTTGACTCAAAGCCACCTTCTGCCTTTCTTCACGGACTTCTGTTGGTCTTGCCATTACGTATTCTTCGGGTAGAACTTGCTTCCTGCTGAGTACATCCCTCATTGAAATTGTTGATCTTAAAACAGGCTTGGGATCTTCATTAACTAGATTTGATTCCTTTGTTTCATGGATTGGAGACTCTTGATGGTTATCGGGTTGATGCAAATGGAAATTGCTAAACCTTGTAGCACAATAAGCCTGTCCCTCCTGATCGTTCTCTGGCATCCATTTGCGGATAGCCTCTTCAGCAGCAGATTGCTTTCTGCTTGCCATTTCAACTTTGTTCAGTGCCTCTTCTAAGGCTTGTTTACTTTGTCTAACTTCTTCTGTTGCTTCCTTCAGCTTCCTTAAAATAGACATTTTAGCTTCCCGCCTTTGAACCCTGGCAGCTTCTACTTTCTTGGCAAGCCCCTCAGCTTTTTGAGCTTTAGGTGTAAGTGGGGTTCGTGCTTCAAACGGGGCTACTTTCTCAGGCTCTGGAAGTACAAATCCTGATGAGGTCTCATTGCCTGACAAAGCCTTGATTTCAGCTAGTGCAACAGCTTCCGCTGCTCTTGCTGCTTCCTCCATTTTTTTGGCAGCAAGTAACCTCAACTCAGCAGTCTTTAAATTAGTCTTGGTGTGCTCATTTGCCAACATTGCTTTTGAAACTTCAGTTTTTTCAGCTGCAGCCATTTTCTTCAACTGCTCTGCCTTGTAATCAATCACTCCACTTTCAGCAACATGCGGCTTCACTCGTGCATGTTTTAGCTCCTCCTCCAGAGACAACACCCCTGCAAATTTTGACGTTAGCCTTTCTCTGGTTTTCTGAAGAAAAGTTTTCTCTTTCTTCATTTTCCTATTCAAAGACTCAACGGAAGTTTGAATCACTCCAAGATCATTAATAGTTTTACCAAGATTCAATTTAGCTTGCTTCAACTCCATTAAGATCATGTCAGGAGATGAAGTAGGGCAAGGGCTCAAACTTCCCATCCTCTGCTCTCGATTATTAACATGAAATCTACAGTTCTCTTTATTCATTTCTTTGATAGCAGGACTTGACTTATGTTCATCTGGGATTGTCATACTTCTCAGCGCTTCTTTCTGTAGCTGCAGCTTTAACTCCTCGACGATTCTTTTCGTAGTTCCAAGCTCTTCAAGAACATCAAGTGTTTCCAATTCTTTCACAATGAGATCCTTCTCTAACTCTGCTGCTTGCTCCTCCACTTTCTTTATATCTATCTCCTCAAAGACCTATAGTGCACATATCACAAGAAACGAAGACATCAAACATCACCATTTGCCAGTTTACTTGAGATGTTACTGATAATATGAACCATCAGCAAAACTCTTTTTCGTGGAATACTTGTACATTGCAAATATAGTGCTTATGCTAGAGGGGCAGGAGTAGGTCCAAGCATTCAAGACTGAAGGAACATTAATGGACCAAATTCCCAACAAAAATTCCATGCTAATGAGTATTAAAGACACTAAATTAGAGACCAAAAATGAGGTAAATAAATTATGAATCCACATTTAATGGTCAAAACAGCTAACGAGCAACAACATGAATCAAATCTATAATCAAAACAAAAATTGCATAAGACATCTGGATCTTATAACAAAAGCATAACACCATTATCATATATTAAATATCAACATCCATTATTTATTCTTTTTCTTATCAGAACATCATTATTGATTCTTATGTGAACAGATATGGCTATTGGAGCTAACAGCAAATTGTTAAGTTTAATTACAAAATCCTTCAAATAAAATTCTCTAGAGTCAACAAGTCTTGACATAGAAACAAAACAAAATGTCATTTTATAGAGACACACATATATACTTCAACAACTTAAATTGAAAATTCTCACCCACTACTTGCATAAATTGTGGATCCCACTTAAATTTTGTAACAAAAAATAACTTCATTTTATTCAAAATACAGTCACTCACTATCATCTAACACAATGAATAAAAACCAAAAACTTATATATAAAGAAAAAAGCTTGAAATTTTCCTTATCAAAGACTCAATTTTTATTAAAATTAGACATTAACAAAGCTAAAGAACACAACTTTCTATCACTAACTCAATCTTTTGTTCATAATTGAATTAAATTACCAGCAAAAAAGGCACAAGCAGCAAATGTAACGACTACAGACCTTGTAATAAGGCATCCAAGACCCGCTTCCTCCAAACCGGGTCACAGCCTCCTTAACCGACCCGAATGGCGGTGAAGTATCAATCTCAGCTCTCAAACCAACTTTCCTTGTCCCCTGATTAACCCCATTGTGTTGATTGCAAAGCCCAACATTATCGGGTCCAATATCGGACCTCACTTCTCTAATCCCGGGCGTACCCGGAACCGGTTCAGCCACAGCATGCGGATCCATAAAAGAACCGAAATTGAAGGGTAGAGTGATGGTGGGATGCAGAATGGGAGAAGGGTTTTAAAGGGTCAAAAGAGAAAAGCATTATTGTGAACGAAATTTCAGAGTTTGTGTGTGATGATGATGATGGCGGGTCAGAGGGGTCCGAGTCAGAGGGGTCCGAGTTGGTGACTCGGACCACAAAAGAAAAAAAAGAGGAAAGACAACCGGGTCCACTTTCCACTCAGTGAGTAACCAACATACCATCTCCTTTTCCATTTGGAGTAATAATTCCATGCTTGAGTTATCATGTTTAACTGGTGACGTGGCAAGTTACTAATGGTTAGATTGCAGTAATTTTGGGAATGTGTGCAATGGAAAGATATGGTGCAAGTGAGAGTAGAAGATTGGGTACATTTTGAAGGTAATTTAGGACCTTTAGATTGTTGACCGTGATTTGCGCTTCTTTATATAAAAAAAGGGCAAGGGAAGGAAGTTGAAGGTATGATTGATTTTTGGTGAGGGAAAAGCATAATCTTTTGTGCATGCACAAAAGAAAAGATGAGTCTGTCTGTCTATATGTTTACTTACTTTTAATTTTAGGACCAGAAAGAAAGATTGAGCGTGTCTACATTAGATTTATAGTCTTCCAATTTACTATCAAAATAAAGTATAGTACAATTGCTTTCTAAATCCAAGAGACTGTTTATTTTATTCTCTAATTCCTTTATTGGAATGGTGATTTTTTTTTTAAAATTGTGTCTTGAAAATTATGTTGACTAGTTATTTTAGAAAAAAATGAGATGTGGGTTGCCAAAGTCATTGAGCAACTATTGAAGTCCTAAAAAAATTGTGTTTTTTAAGATAAATAAATGAATTATTTATTTGAATAGAGGGTAAAAAGTAGAATATACATAAATTTTAAGATAAATATTGTATTATTTATAATATTTTGAGAAGTGAAATAAAAAGGATTGTTGGACTTGCTCTAATGCTATGTTGCTTATTAATATGTTTATTTGTTATAAATTAAATTGAGCACGTCTACAGGCAAATGTATATTGCAACAGTCATGGGTGAACGGTCACTCTCTCCACATTTCATCCAAAATATTTTAAAGATATCACGGTATTCTCTTTTCTTTTTCAGTAATTTTTTTTGTTTTTCCTAATTTTCCCTCAAGTCTCATCCTTTTTAATTCGATCACTAACAACAGTAATGAAATTAGAAAATTTTAATAAAAAAAGTCAGCAAAAATGATGATGAAGGGAAAGAGCAGTCATCCACCATAGCTCCCTCTCGTACATAGCTTTGCAATATATTCAACTAGTACCATGTGTGTTGCACGGATTTATTTTAAAATATTAAATTAAAACTAATTAATATTGAAATTTCTTACAAAAATTAAGGTTCTAGAAAAGATAAAAAGAATGAAAAATTATATTGTTTAGTCACAATTTTGAGTGATGGAAATATTTTTTTAAATATAATAATTAAATTATTAAAAAAATTTAAAAAATTTAACATACCGATTCCTAAAGGTAACTTCTACGTTTCTCTCCAGCTTGAATTTTGCATTGGGTTCTTCCGCCAAACTGTACGCTAAACCAAATAACCACTACAAAGAAAAGGATAAACATTTTTTTTTCTGATTCCGGTTTGACTTGTAGCAAATAATTCAAAAGAATACGATTAGATTCAAAAATTTCATCAACATTCAAAAGAATGGGACACAATATATAGCTATCAAAAGCAACATCCGATTGCTGCAATTCTCAATCCAAATATAATAAATATTGATATATAAAAGAAAAGAAAAAAATTAATGAAAAAAGTAGTACAAAAATTAGAAAAATATCTAAAATTAAATTCTGAATGTGTTAAGGTATATTGAACATGGACACCTATTCATAAAGCCTCACTCAATCATAACATACACAAACAAAAACCAAGAAAGCACAAACCCAAAATCAACATTAACGGAACATATTTTTTTTATTTAAAGAATCCAACATATGATCAAGAAAATAGTTATCGTAATATACTAATATTACCTCAGAAAGAAACATAGAAGTTGGCGTAGCTGTAATGGAGAGACCTACCACGATGAATCGATTGCCAAACCGAATAACAATTAAAAAAATTTTCTTACCATAAAGAAAGTATAATAAATTAAAAAGTAAAATACAAAGAAAATATAATACATTAAAAAAAACTACATACCTTATTTAAGTTTTCTAATGATGTATATACCTATATATAGAGTTTAATTTAATTTATTAGAGTTTGATTTGAATTATAATTGAAAAAGGATATATATTTATTATAATTATAATAAATTATTAAAAATATGGTCCTAATTATACTTGGAAAAGGAAATATTATTTAATTATAACATCAATTAAAATATCTTTAAAATTTCACGTGGCGATATTTCAACTTTTCATTAATCCTAAGTGGCACAATAACGGTTTAGAAAATTTTCTCTCATCTCCGAAATTATAATATTATAATAGATATAGATATAGATTAATTTTTGGATAAAAAATAAAAGAGGTGATTTTTTTTTTTGAAAGAGAAAAGGTAGGAGTTTCATTCTTTCTAATAGATACATTTATTCTCTCCTTAAAGACAACTACAAGTGCACTAATTATGATGACTTCGTTGAGTTAAAATGCTAAAAACGTAATATTGTTGGGAAAAACTTAATCCAACTCTAATTGAAAAACTTATTATCGACTTATTCAGACGAATTAATTTCAACTTTATTATTGAATTCAATTAACCATAGAAGTTTTAGATAAAAAAAAAGTAAATAAAAGAGGTGATATTTTTTTCAATGGTCGAGTTATTAGTAGGTTTGAGATGTGGTTGGATTGAGTAGTTTTAATAGGTTTAGCATGAATGTGTTTTAGTAGGATTTAAACATTAGTACCTATATATTGTAAAAAAAACAAAAAGTTATAAAAATATGATTAAAAATAAAATAAATTGCTTATCTGATGACTCTTTTTTTTTATATTTTTTATATAATAAAATAAAATTAAATATAAGAGAGGAGAACAGATAGAATCCAACTATTTTTGCATAATAAAATAAAATTATTAAGAGTGTTACGTGGCGAGCTTCTGGATAACCTGATTTCTGGGCTTCCTTTATATATATATATATATATATATATATATATATATTAGTTGAAATCTACAAATGCACCATAAGTAACCTTCACTTAAAAGGACTCAATTCAAGCCCCAAGCGACCATTCCCCAAAAAAAAAAAATAATAATAAGGCTTATTGAGCAACTCCATCAGACTTAGGCCTGCGCCTATGAATGGAATGAACTTAATTAGCAACTAGAATGATAATTTATTTAGGCACCTATCATATAACATTTCTCTAACTACTTGATTGCTGCATGTGTTCAACTCAATATTATACAGAATGTTCAATCATGTATATCTTTGCACAATCAAATAAGAGATGAATACTAAACAAAATGAATCAAAAATTTATGCACTCAACTTTCCTAATATATGGGGGCATAACATTTTAAAATAATAATTAGTATATATTTTAATCAGTGGATATACCACCTGATCACTGATTATCCGAAAATGGGCAGTAGAGAATTATGATTATGTATTATTAGGCTTGCAAAAGAAGAATTATACTATATGTTGAGTGTGAAGAATGTTAAGAGATATCTATCAATATACTTCATGTATAAATGAGTGTGCTTAACACGTTTTGAACATATCAGAACTTTCTTAATTAAGCAGACGCAAGCAAGTGGACAAAAATGAAAAAAAGATTGATAATTATTACACACTGTGAATTATTATTTTTTAACTTAATCATTTCTCATTATTAATTTAATCCTTCAAAAAGTACTGTTTCACCAGCAACGTTTTGTACTACTAAAACTATCTATTGGTTGATCACCTACCTACCATGTGTCTTTCATTCATTACACATGTGCTTAGCTCTAATCAACAACTAAAGTTTCAATTTCTGATTATTTATTTTCTAAATTCTTATTTATCAAATTTATTAATAAATATTATTCATATCGAATTTTATATGCTTTGGATTCATCAATATTAATTCGTATATCTCACAGATCAAAAATCAAGTGGATTTGGTACTTAGCCTAAGGATTAAGAGCAGTGATGATGTCGGGAAATAAATTCAGTAGGGTAAAAATACGAGAGATTAAAACTAAAATTAAAGAAAAAATTATATCTTATTTAAGAAAATATCACGACTTTTAAATGAAATAGTAGATTTCATTTAAAGACCTTATTTGGTTCAATTCTAATAAAAAAATTAATTTCTTTACTAAATAAATTTTTTTATTTAGTATATTAAATTAAAAATATATAATTTAATAGTAATTTTTTCATGACAAAAATTTTATCTCCAGTAGTGAAAAAATTGTTTAAAAATTTTATCAAATTTAATAGAATTAATTTGATCTAATTATAATCAATTTTATAAATTTAAAAAATAAAATTTTAAATGAACTTTAATTTGAACTAAACACTAGATAAAATTATAGATTTACAAATGAAATCTTTTGGACGAATGTACCAAATATATAATGAAAAAGTTCAAAGATAATATGTTTTAAAAAAATTATAATTTGACCCCCGTATGTGTATACTCAACTCAACTGAATTAAGACTCAATTCTAAATTTATTTGGGATTGATTACATGAATTTTTTTAGTCTATATTCGACACTATTTTGGGTTAAATCCTTCGAAATTAGCCCCATATATTTATGTTTTAATGAAATTTAGTGGAGTCAAATTTATAAATATATAAAGTTTTTATTCCTGTAATAATAAATACAAAAAGTTTTA
>CANYLF011774650.1:0-15926 GCA_948193215.1 Bocquillonia castaneifolia | reverse complement strand
TATATTGGGGGAAGGGGCCTCTAATTAGTTTATACTATTAGATGTTTTTTTTGGAGATGTCATTGTTAGAATAGATTTCTTAAGATAAATCAATAAGATTAAGATTGGAAGGAGCATGTCCAACAAAGGGTTGGTTTGGATTTTAGAGTCGTGAAAATAACAAATTTTATTGTGTCGAGGGTCAAAATAAATCATACGACAAGTAAAACAAAGTGCCATAACAAATAATTATATTTCCAACGAGAATATTTTTCTTACGCAATCTTTTTTTTTTTTTTAATATCTATATGTATTAGAATGAGTCTTTAGGATTGTTGAGGCATATCCATAATCTATTTATATAACCTAATATTTTCTCCTAACTATATACGAGTAATATACTTGTATCCAAATCTATATATGTAGGTTCTAAATATAACGAAAAAGACAAGCATTAAATGATTCTTCAAACATATCAAAATCAAAGAGACAAATAAGTTACTTGACATATATCAAATTTTTTTCATATAAATCCAACTTTCATATTAACATTACATTGCTTGATCATCAAAGGATACTCAATGTTTATTTTTACTTGCCTTGGTAGTCTTTATCAAGCTAAACTTTTTTTTTAAATTATTATTATTATTATTATTAACCACCACCACCACGAGGGAATTGCCTTAATATCAAAGAGGAATAATTCTAGGAAAACAAAATTCTCCTAATTATATTAACATCTTAAACTAAAGTTTTCAAACTTCTTATGTGTTGTCCCTATCTAATCTTTATGGTCTAAAAAAGGAGGCTCTTATTTTCTTTGCATTTTCATTTTTTTCTTCGTGTATGAAGAGAAACTTGTCTATGCAATTTCATTTTGATTTTGATGCTTGACGTCAAAGAATTCCTTGATATCAAATGTTAATTCATTTCAATACCAACTTATACAAGTAATGCACTTTATAGATAGAAACGATTTAATAATTTTACAAAATCAATTCCTTATAACTATATCAAATTATAATTAATATTTAAGACTCATTTACAATTTGGACCTTTAAAGAAAATTTATTTATATATATTTAAAAAATTAATGAATAGGATCAGCATTAATCGGTTGATGGTTATCAATTGATTAATAACATTAATTAAACCAATTCAAAGATGCTCATATTAGGAGTAGCAAATATTAATTGATTATTAATCGGTGGATAATGCCCAAGTATAAAGTGTTGCTTGTTTTTTATCATTTCATAATAATTATTTGCTTATTTATTATGGTTATAGTGCAAATTTATAAGGTCTGTCGGATTTGGAAATTATAATTATAAATCATTTATTTTCACTTGTTTTACTAAATGAAACCTATGGATTTGTGAATCACTTATCCCTCCACCATAACTTTTACCTTTATGGATCTTTATCTTTAAAATATAATTGGAAAGAAGATTCAAAATTAAATTTGTGAGAAGTGTGACATTTAAAGTTTATCGTATTATAATATTATTCATAAGTTTTAATTACAATTTTTTTTCACATTTTATCATTAATTAAAGTAGAATATTTTTAAGACTTAAATTTCTATCATATAATTTAACAATTTAAATAAAAAAAATTAACTATTTAATTAGTTGATTAAAAATAAAAAATAATAAAAAAGGAAATAACATTTTAAAACATAAGTAGATATTAATACAATAAAACAAGACACAAGATAATTAAATATCGTAAATTTTTCAAAATTGAGGGCACTAATATAAATCAGTACCTTAGTTACAATGTGATAGAAAAAGTGACCCCATTTTTTCCTCAAAAAAATAGAAAAAGTAACAATAATAAATATTAGTTATAAGATACAATTATAAAATACCCTTATATTTATTTGTGTATTTAATGAGCAATAATATTTTAAGATAATTACTCTTAAAAAAATAAAATGCATATTTAAAGAAAGATATTTAAAAAATGTACTAAAATAATTAATTTTATTTAATTACTTTCATATTCTAGTAAATTGTTTATTTTTTAAATAATTACATTTTTCTCTTTGTGTTTTACCCTAATTAACCACCTATATTTCATTCTTACTTTACTAATGAACCCTTTCGATATAATCTTATTATTTTATATTATAAATCGCGATTAATAATAAAAGAATGATATTATGATAAAAACATTCAAATTAGTGTGTAAATATATTTTATTATAAATAAAAATACTAATGAAAATATTTATAATTAGAGTTTATAAGTATTTGTAATAATAAAAGTATATGCGTGTATATATATATATATTTATATACTAATTTACAAATTTTTATCATTATAATACCATATTTTGATATTAATTTTTCTTTTTATTAATAAAAATTGATTAAAATTTTATGAAAATGAATAGTTAGTTTGCTGAAAAAAAATATTTTTTTTTGAAACATGAGAGGCATAATGTATTAGGGATGTAATTTTTTTATCAAATTGTAAGAGAGTTTTTTTTTTTTATATGAATTGTAAGAGCATCCCAACCCGCTTTTTATTTAATATAATTTATCTATAATAAAGTGTTAACCAATAAAAATGCATTCCAATGGATTCTTTACTTTTAAAATATACAGTAGATAGTGGGTTTGACTAGGTACTTGTGGAGAGTCAAATACACTCTCTACTCTATATGTCATTAATGAAAGTGTTGTTTTCAAGACAACTTTTTCATACATTCTCCATAATTTAAATTTAAAATGAGGGAGAAAGTAAGTTAATTGAAGAAAAAGAATTAAAAAATTTAAAATAATAGGTTATAAATAAAGAGCATATTGAAGTAAGATTCAAATATTTACTTTTTTAAACGATAGATGCTCTCCATGCTCCTTGTTTTACCTAGTAGAATTGGAGATGCTTTAAGAGAGTTAGTAGGATTGAAGATGCTTTAACAGAGTTATCTCCAATGCCCTTCTTTAAAAGTACAAATGATATTTAAAGAGAATATTTTTATTTAAAGAGTTTAAAGTTTTATTTAAAACCAACACTCTTTAAAATTATCTTTTTTAATTTATTTTTTTATCTTTTTTAAGTTGTTTGGTTTATCATATATAAAATATATAAATTTTTACTAGAGTAAAAAAAGAATAAATATTACAATTTAAAGTTTTACTCTAGTAAATGATTGAGATAAAGAGTCATTTTGATTCTGTAGTGTAGTTGTACAGAGTTAAATCAACTCTTTATTTTTGATTATTTAAAATAAAGATTCTGTTAGAATATAAATTTTTACCTGTACAATAAAGAATCATTCATCTTTCCAAAGTCCTTTCATGCTTTATACCACTAAATATTATGGGATTTTAATTTTAACACACACCTCTTAAAAATATTTTATCGCAATATACAAAACATGCCAAATCATTATTGTATAGATAACAGCCCAATTTTGTCAATAGTTAATCGTTTCCTTTTCAATTTCACCATAATAAAAGCAAACGTCCTTTTTTTGTTTTGTTTATTGGTCTTTTTGCATTTATAATATTTTGTTGGGTTTTGGGAATTGATGGTGGGATTGTCAGCTCAGCTTCTCATCATCAGACTCACCGTCCTTCAAAACTGACAATTAAAAATTAATTAATTAATCAAAACAAGATACCTCTCTTTCACAATATTCTTTTATGTTTGTATATAAAGAGCGATACAATAGTTGTTGTTGGAGCTATAGAGTTTTTTGATTTGGTTTTGAAAGGGAACATAGCATTAACTATGGATGGTTTCATGGTGAAATCTAATGGTGAAAGAGCCATCCCTCAAAAGCTCATTATTGATACTGACCCTGGCATCGGTATTCCCTTTTACCTTTTATTATTATTATTATTGTAAAGATGTTACCTTTAAGTTCTAATTTTCTTTTGTTGACAATATTTTTTTTTTGATCGTTTTGGTTCTTTTGTATTGTTAATTGTGGAACTTGAGATTTATAGTGAAGTGGGTTTGATTCAGTTTAGCCTGTTTTTGATTTTAGGAAGAAAAAGTTTGAAACTTTGATTGTTGAAGTTGATTTTTTTTTTTTTATTTATTTTCTATGGAAAAGTTGAAGCTAAAGAAAAAGTTGAAGTTGGGATATTTCAGAAATCTTCTTTTTATCAGATTCCCAGATTTTGATTTGGTGGGACTAGAAAGATTCTAAAGTGCTGTTCCTTTTCTTTCTATTGGCTTGACGGAACCAGTTAAAAGTGGAGGAGATTTGATCCCAGATTCAACTCATTTTGGTGCTGTCTGTTTTTTTTTTCTTAAGAAGTAACAGTATACAAAAGGATTGAAATTATAATGTGGGTTTGAAGTCATGTTGCCTAAATTAGTTAGATTGGTAGAAAATATGTATAATTGCAGGATGATCGAGGGTCTAAGGAGGTTGCATTGATCTTTTGAACAATTGAATGCCCTTTTGGTTTATTTATTTCTTTATTGTTTTTGTAGACTGGCTTGCATTGACAAAGTATTTTGCCTCTCTTCATTTTGCTACTGATCTAAGGATTGAAATTTTCGTTTTCTTTTTCTTTTCCTTTTCCTTTTTTTAATTGTGTACTTACTGATCAGCAGATGATAGTATGGCAATTGTAATGGCGTTTCAATCTCCGGAGTTGGATATCTTAGGCTTTACAACTACATTTGGTAATGCGAATATAGAAGATACCACACGTAATGCACTACTTCTGGTATGTTTGGTTAATTACTTCTGCTTTCTATAGCATGATTTTTAATTTACCATCTTCCAGGTATTTCATTTGTTTGAAAAACATTTGAGATCAATTCCTGATTTTATTGTGCAAAAGGACAGTGTGAGATCGCAGGGCGTCCAGATGTTCCTGTGGCAGCTGGTAACCCTGAGCCTCTAAAGGTAACTATCTGAGTGTATCTTTGGTTTTTCTGTGTTAACTATCTGAATTTGAATTTTGTTTTAAAGTTGAACTTGATATGTTACATCTGGAATGATGCTTGTTCTCTTTTCTTTTCTTTTCATATTTTTTGGTGGAATTTTTCAATGTATTATTATATTGCCATATGTCAAAATTGGGCTGATTTAATTAGCGATTTTTTTGTTCTTTGCCTATGCTTTTACTGCAGGTCTAAGATTTTTAATGCTGTTATACTTGCTGACACTTTGTTTGATATGCTGTAATTGATTATTGATTTCATTGGAAAACTTTGTGTGTCATAAAATTTCAACTTTGATTCTTAGTTTGCATTCTTGTGAACAGTGTGTGTCGTTCATTGGCTTGTAAACATATATCATATTAGTTTCATATTTTCTAACTAGTATTCATACTTTCTTAAATGGAAAAGGGAGGAAAGCCCCGCGTTGCTGAATTTGTTCATGGTTCTGATGGAGTGGGAAATCTTTTTCTACCTTCTCCAAAAGCACAGAAAATTGAGAAGAGTGCTTCTGAATTTTTAGTTGATAAAGTCTCTGAGTACCCTGGTGAAGTATCTATACTTGCTCTAGGACCACTGACTAACTTAGCATTGGTAAGCCATACCATACTTTCTTTTCCAGCATTACATTTGATAATACTGTAAATATGTCTTCATAACTCTTATGTTTTATCATCCTAGGCTATCAAAAGGGACTCCTCCTTTGCAAGTAAGGTGAAAAAAATAGTCGTACTTGGAGGTTCTTTCTTTGCACTTGGAAATGTAAATCCTGCTGCCGAGGCAAACGTAAGTGTTATTGTGCACTTATCCCTAATCTTGCAAGTATATGAAGTTATGGAAACAATTAGTTGTCTATCATGGCCTTGTAGGTCAGAACTTCTTCTAGTTGACAACTTGTTCCTAATTTCTTGCCTGTTCGAACATGGCAAGAACCAGTCTTGTTAATGCTAATAATGCTTTCTTTTACTTGAAGAGCATACTCATTTTGCAAAAGAAGCATTTCTAATGATATATACCTCCAATCAAGTATTCTGCTTTAACCCGTAACTTTTGCTACAATTATGAGTCTCATTCTAAAATAAGTTTTAACAAACTTGAACGACTCTTACCTACAAAACTTGAACGACTCTTACCTACAAATGTGTATGTACTCTGACATTTTTGTTACATTCAGATATATGGAGACCCAGAGGCAGCAGATGTGGTGTTTACTTCTGGAGCAAACATTGTTGTTGTTGGATTAAATGTCACAACTCAAGTTGCACTTAGAGGTTGAGTAGCACCTTTTCTCATATTATACATGAGCTTTACTTGCACGGTCTTTTGTGATAACTGGTTATATTTCAGATGAGGATCTTCTTGAAATAAGGCAATCAGAGGGGAAGCATGCTCAAATAATAAGTGATATGTGCAAATTCTATAGAGATTGGCATTTCAAGTCTGATGGTGTACGCGGTAATTTTCATTTTTAATCTATCATCCTTCTGTTCATCCTCATGAGTTCTAAATTTTCATTTTCTTACCACTTGTGGTGTTTAATGAAATTAGTCTTTGATATGCCATTCCAGGGATTTTTCTTCACGACCCTGTGGCTTTTGCTGCGCTAACTCGCCCCGATCTTTTCACATACAAGAAGGGTGTTGTGAGAGTCGAGACCCAAGGCATCTGTGTGGGGCACACATTATTGGATCAAGGGCTTAAAAAGTAAACTCAAATTAGCAAGTTCCTTGATGCACTTTCATTACTTTTCCTTTTGCAATCTCTAATTATGATTCTGTAATTTGATATAGTTGGAACTCGAGCAACCCGTGGACGGAACATTCCCCAATTTCGGTTGCTTGGACAGTTAATACAGATGAGGTCCTCAATTATGTCAGAAAATTGTTAATGAAACCATGAGAAATACTACTGGCACTGCTAGCCAAACCAATGATGAAGCATTGAAGCCCTATTATCATGTCTTTTCTTGCTGATAACTACCTCAGTGTTTGGGGCCACCGATTCTTCATAGCAATCATTTAAATTTCAGTTGAATGCAAAAACAATCGCTTATTGAAGATTCAATGTAATGACTTTTGTTATTTAATCATGGGATGTATGCAATAATTATTCAATTCTCATCAATGCTGATTATTGAATTCCCCACAACCTAAGAGGACGTTCACTGGATTTTAGGGTGGAGTATTGATCAGTTTGGTTGGCTTGATTTGAAGTGGATTAAAATCGATTAGTTTTTAACCCTAAGAAATGGAAATTTACTAAATTGAGATTAGTTTCATATACTGAGGCTAAATCTTACTGAATGGTTTGGTTGGGCGGTTTGATTTTTATTTAATTTTAATTATTCTATTAATTTTTATTATATATATATTTAAAAAATAAGGAAAAAGTTTGCATCTGAAAATAAATAATATATAAAAATAATAAAATAATTTTTTTTGGTTTAGTTTGCTTTGCTAATCCAAAAAATGAACCAAATTGATAACTAAAAATTTACATTATTTTAAATTGAACCAAACTGATTTATATAAAAAACTTTTTGGTTAAATCGATTTGATTCGATTTTTTTTTTTTGCTCATCCCTAACTTGGATCTAGGAGGTTGCAAAAATTTTAACAAGTGAGAATAATAATAAAAAAGAATTAAAAACTTCAATGCAGTCTCAAATTTGGATTTTTAATTTATGTCATTGCTTATTCAAGAAAATTCAAATTTCACTTCTTCCCCACGCTAGCTAGCTAGTCAAGCTTTAGTGCAAAGTAACATCTAGGAGGAATTGGAGAAGCAAACACAAAATCCATTATTTTGATCAAACATATCATAAGCTTAGCAGGCAAAGCAAGGCTTTCAAATTACATGATACCTTACCTACTAGGCCACTGACTCACTGTACATTTCTTATCCATGGTTTTGTTGAAGTGTAACCCTCAAATTAATTAATGAAACAAAATATATGACTTAATTATCTAAGTTATCATTATCACTTACCAAATTAATTAAATAAAATCACTTAATTATTCATATTTCACAAATCATATCTCAAGAACACAATATCTTTTTGTATTAAATGTTAAATTAAAAGTGTAAGAGGTCAACCTTAATTTGTTGAGACAATGTTGCATTTGTTAAAAAAAAAAACAGTTAACCAAACTCTTTCTTCTCCAAAATTTTTGAATTGAATTATATTGACAAAACTTACCTACTACACTGAAGGAACCATCTCAACTCTCGCCAGCTGATGAAACTACATCACCCATTTCAACTACCTATTGCAGAAAATATAACCCTTATTTAATTTATTAATTTTTCTAATGTTTTTGTTATTACCTCTCTTATACACACACACACACACACACACACACACACACACACATTAATCTTTACACATCAAGAAACCTTAGTACACCAGTCTATTTATATCCAATATTTAAGCAAAAGCTTAATTATACAAAAACCAAGATCTATAATAAAGAAATAATGGTGGGTGTTTCTTCATCAACTATAATGGCAGAGAAGATTTGTTGTTACTGTGCATTGTTGATGGCAATGATGTTGGTATTGAGCTGCTGTGAAGTTAGTGAAAATGAATTTAATATTAAGAATGGGATTATGAAGAAGGCATGTGATGAAATTTATGTGGTTAGAGAAGGAGAGACATTGCATACTATTAGTGAAAAATGTGGGGATCCTTATATTGTTGAAGAAAATCCTCATATTCAAGATCCAGATGATGTTTTTCCTGGCTTGGTTATTAAGATTACTCCTTTCAACAATAGGTAGCAGGTAACTTCCTTGTAATTAATTACTTTGGAACAAGTGTACTTAACTAGCTAGGTTTATGTAAACTTTCTTCTTTTTTCCTCTTACCAAGAGCAGTTTTATTATTGGAAAATGCATGATTATGAGAGACACATATGTGTACTTAATTTTCTTCTTTACCTAAGGAAAAAAATTTAATTATATCATTATCAGCAAGACATCATTTGTGTATATATTAATAGTTTAAGCTAAAACTTTGTACTATATACAGTTTGATGCATGCATAGGAGCTCAAATTATAACTCTTTGAAGAAAATATTTCAGAATCATTTCATCTAGTTAATTTTTTTTAGTGTTGAATGATAACAAAACCTTTTACTTAGTTGACTTTTTTTGTTGTCTACATAGATCGTATTTGGAATAGCTTTTTTCAATTATATGGTATTTTTTTAGTGCTATACTGTATTTTTATTTTCTGAACAGCAATCAATAACATTGTAACAAGGACGGAAGGCAATAGCAACCGAAAGGGCGGCTGCACATTTTGCCTGTCCTGGTATTGGAATAAGTAACCCATGTTCAATACATTCATACCCATTAACCAAACTAAAAAGAAAGACTAAGTGTTATTTGATAATCTGACTTATTATTTAAATTAAAATTTTTAACATTTATTTCTTTTAAATCATGTTTGATAAAACTTACGCTCTATTTGGTTTGAGGAATAGCAAGGGATAGGAAATGATAACTGAGAGGGATATTCACTATGTTTGGGAGTTTTTTTTTTTTAAAATAGAAATAATAAAAAGGGATAGCTTATCACTCCTACACCCATTTTCTTATTCCCTCAATTTAAGGGAATAAAAGTTATCCCTCCGTTTATATTAAAAATATTTCTTAATTATTATTATTTTGTCATTATTTATCATCATCCTTTCTTTTCCTTCAAAACTTCCAAACATGAGATATCATTTAATATTTCCTCTCTTCTCCTTTTTTTTCTTTAGGATTAGTTGATATCATTTCCTTTCTTATCCTTCTAAAACTCCCAAACATAGTGTTAATGTCAACTTAACTTAATCAATTAAGTCAAAAACCACTTAAAATGATAAGTCAAAACTTTTGACCTAAAATTTCTACTGAAAACTATAAGTGGTTGTTTTTTCAAATTATTTAATAAAATAGTTCATATAAACTAAAATTACAATTAATACATTAAGAACTCATTATTTTTACCTTTATACCCTTCAGTTGAATTATAATATTATTGATTATTATATTCTTATATATGGTTAAAATTAATAGTTTAAAATTTATCTATGATTTTAATTGTATATTTTTAATGATTATAAATTAAAATGTAAAATTTAAAAGTTTTATGATATTTAATGAAAAAAATTAAAAAAATTTAGTAATTAAAGTTATCATACAGATCATTGAATTCAAGACTTAAAATTTTCAGCATGTATCATATTCAACATTTAAAATTCAGTACTTAATTTTTCAGCACTTAATTTTCAGTTTTATCAAACACCACCTAAATATACAACTATTAAATCATAGTCAAAAATTATGAAAATAAAATATAGTTTTTTTTTCTTTTTCTTATCTGCATATGACAAACAAATGACATTTATGGTATGAGTTATTAAAAAAGTCAACAAAATTTAAGCTCTTTTTCTCAAAAAAAAAAAGTTACAGTTTAATGTTTTGAAATTTATGGATAGCAGAAAATTCCATGCCAATGACTGGTTGAAATAATTAGAGATATACATAGATGTGAAAGAAAATAAAATAAATAATAACAAAAGAGATGTTTTCTCCCACCCTTCTAAATGGGGAAAAGAAGAACATAGGAGTTTATCCTCTAAAACTAAATAAGTAAATGAAAACGAAAATATACCCCAACAAATGCAATGTCATGAGGGAAGATATAGAAATTATCTACCACAAAATGCATTTTTTAGGTACTTATATTTTCATTGTTTTTAACATTATTTTTCTACACTTTTTAATTATTTGTTAACACTGAGGTGGTGTTTAATAAAACTGAAAATTAAGTGTTGAAAAAATAAGTGTTGAATATAATAAATGCAGAAAATTATAAGTGTTGAATTTAATAATCTGTTTGATAACTTTAATCACTGAAACGTTTAATTTCTCCATTAAAAGTCTTAAAAATTTTAATTTCTATTTTTTAATTTATAAATCATTAAAATATATAATTAAAATTATAAGTAAATTTAAAAAATAAATTTAGTCATATATAAGGGTATAATAGTTAGTAATATTATAAGCCAACTAAAGGGTATAAAGGTAAAAAAAAGTTTTTAAAATTTTCTGATTTATTTATTAATAATATAAGTTTATATAAATTATTTTATCAAATAATATTGAAAGATCAACCATTTTTAATTTTCAGTAGAAATTTAAGTCAAAAATTTTAACTTATCATTTTAAATGGTTTTTGACTTAACTAATTAAGTTAAGTTGATATTAAGTTGTGTTATCAAACATGACTTAAAGAAAATAAGTATTGAAAATTTTAATTTAAGCAATAAGTCATGTTATCAAACACCCCAAGTTCTCACACTTTCATTCTAATGAACATCAAGTTTAACTATATAAAAAAAAAGAAGAAAGCTAACATATGTGGTACGCACCTTGTTAATCTAGATTAATATCTTTTACACTTTAATTTTGATTTATGAATGGACGGTATTTATTAACACGCTCGAAAAAATTGTTAATTTAAAATAAAAGGTCTAGGAGTTTTATTTTGACTAGATTTTAAATGAGTTGGAACTATCTATTGACTCGAAAAATTCGAATCGAATTCAAGCTATTCGAGTTTAAAACCCGAACTTGAGTATTAAATATAAAAGTTCGTAAGATTTGTAAATTTAAATGAATTTTTTTATTGAATTCAAACCTACTCGAATTTCATCTTCGGTTTTTTTTCCGAGTACTTTTAATTAGTTTCTATAAATATTTTTTAAATTTTTAGATTTAAACCTAATCGAGTCAAGTTCAAATACAGGCTAAGATCAAGCTCGAGCCTGCAATGCTTAGATCCAGCCCAGTCCATTTATGCCCCTAATTTTGATAAATTAAAATATAGAAATTTAATGTTAAAAAAATGATTAAATATGAACGATCCTGAAATGGATTTAACCGAACACCTGCCTTTTAATAGGGTGCTGGGCTAAGGGTTTACTTTTACTCAGGGATCATTAGAACTGAGCAAAATCATTTCTCATTCATTTTGGGTTTGATTGGACTGTCAGTTTTTCCTTTAGCCTAAATCTGTAGATGTGAACATGGCCCGTTCTATTTCTATTTGTGCGAAAGAGATGTATTTTGGGTCCTTGCAGTCTTGCAGAGATTAGAGCTTTCAGACAGAAAATTAATTTCTCAGCAAAACCATATAAGAAAATGTCTAATTACCAAAAAAAAAATCTTGAATTTTGAACTTCATAACCAAATTATCCCGCACTTTAGTGTTTTTTTTAATTAAACCTTGTATTTTAAAGTTTGTAACAAAACTATTTTATTCTTTAGAACTTATTTGGTTCAATTCTCATAAAAAAATAGAATTAAGTTACAAATAAATTTCATGTAGGCTTTGTTTTGTTCAATTCCTACAAGAAAATAGAATTTATTACAAATGAATTCTTATGTTCCGTATGAAAAACAAAAAGTGTGGAATTTCAGGATATTTGTCATAATAAAAAGTTTATCCCTTATTATTTGGTGTTCATTTGTAAATTCAATCAAATTTGAAGGAATTTGATCTAGTTATAACAAATTTTATGAAATTTAAAAATTAGAATTTCAAATGAATTTTAATTTAAACCTAACACAAAAAATTTGGAATTACAAATGAATTCTATAAAATTTGTGGAATTCATTTATACCAAACACACTCTGATTAAAAATAATGATGTCGCATTCAATAACTAGGTGTTATACACATCTGCAATCAAGAGCTGCAAATTACAGAAAGAAAAAAATGTGATTCAAACGATCATATACTTTTATTATTAAATTTAATCATTATTTGTAGATGATTGATTTCCATCTTATGCAACAAAATTGGTCTCCTATGACATTCATTTAGTGACATATGTTATGAATGGTGCTTTAAATAATAAGACATGCCTATTATATCATTTATGATAAACATCACAAAAAAAGTAATTTATTGTAATATTTTTTTAAAATTTAAAGTGACACATATTAAAATGTTATTTTATTTCTTTCCATCAGTGTAATGTAACTTTTTTAGAAATGTCATTTTAATTATTTTTTATACATTTGTCCAAACATTACAAAGTAAAAAGGTTGTATTTGTTATTTTCACTTGTTAAAAATTTACACAGTAAGGATTACTTTTTTTTTTGCGTGTTTAAAGTTATTGAGTCTCTTTTAAACCTAAGGTTTTCTCTGTCGAAAACTAGGGTTTTGTAGGTTTGTTTTAGTCTGTGTTTTAATACAGCATTTTAGTCTCTTCTTAGAGTGCCTCTAGTATTATTGATTCGATGGACAAATTAAGGAAAGGAAAAGGGAAGGCAATAAAACTGACAGAGGAAGAAACAGATGAACTGATACTCGAAAAGGGAGAAGAAAAAGAAGATCAGGTTAGGGTGAGCTTCAGCCTTGCAGGGAAGTTGTGCACTACAAAACAAGTGAATGTGGAAGTGATGAAAAGAACAATGAATACAATTTGGAAATTAAATAAAGGATTTGGCTTCAAATCGTGGCCGAATAACACGTTTGTTTTCCAATTTTTTTTGAACGAGATAAAGATAGGGTGCTGAAAGGATGTCCTTGGACTTTTGACAACCAATTGCTTCTATTACAGGAGATTGATGGGGATTTATCCCCGCTGGAATTGAAATTTGAAAAAAAATACAATTATGGGTTTGTATCTACAATGTTCCCATACGCATGATGAATGGTTATATAGCGAAAAGTGTAGGGAGGAGATTGGAAGGCTTATCATGATAGATGAGGAAAGGCTGGGTGGATGGAGTAGATTTCTGAGGATCAAGGCTGAGATTAATATCCTTAATCCATTGAGAAGGGGGATCATGATTAGAGATGAGAAGAAGAATCAGCGCTGGTTTGAACTGAAATATGAAAGATTAGGAATTTTATGTTATGCATATGGTAGGATGGCGCACATGGACTCGGATTGCGAATTTGTTGAACATGTCCCAGATCGTAACAATTGCTCATATGGAGAGGAACTGAGGGCTTCCCCTATAAAAGTTCTAAATAAAGCTCAAAAACTGGACCAGGAAAAAGAAACTATGTTGATCAAGTAACTTGGTCGAAAACTGAATTTTAACCAGACCTTAGGAAAGGGATCAGATGGGAACAGAACAGACATAGGTGATACGATAGGGAGAAATAATACTGATACTGAAGATGTGCAAAGCGATAAAGAATTGGTGGAGGTGGAAGTCACAAGGGAAAAGGAGATTGAAAAGATGAGTAAAGGGGTGGAACGAGTACACAACAACAATGTACATGAGAAGCAGGCTAGTGGTGTGCAACCGAATGCAAGGATTTTACGGTTAGGTGGTGATAATGTAACATCATCAAATGAGTCCGAGTCTATCCAGGGAAGTGGGTCTTGTGTTACTACAATTACAGCCAAGATAGGGGGGAAGAAATGGAAAAAAGAGGCAAGAGTGAAGTCAGGGAACAAAGAAGCTATATATGTTGAGCTAGGAAAACGAGACAGATCGAGGGTTGAAGAGGAGGGGCAAGAGATGGAGATTGACGTGGTGGAGATTCGAAAAAAGCCAAGGGTCCAGTTTTTGAACTCTATTACCAAATTGACATCGTCCGACTCGGATGCGATCCGGGTCCGCCGACAACAATGAGTACTCTATTTTGGAACTATAGGGGTTTGGGCAATCCCTAAATAGTTCGTACTCTTCAGTTTCTCAAAAACTGTTATGCCCCAAGCATTGTTTTTATTTCCGAAACAAAGCTTGATGCCAATAAATGGAAACAATAAGTCTTAAATTGGGTTTTAAAAATAAAGTGATTGTGGCTAGTAAAGGTATGGGTGGTGGAGTGGTTTTGTTATGGTAGGATGAAGTAGAGGTGAAATTGAGATCCTCGACTGACAATTACATTGATGCTGATGTAAAAGACCTTGTCTCTAAAAAGAAATGGAGAGTTACCAGTTTTTATGGTTTCCCTCTAGAGCAGGAAAAATGGAGGTCTTGGGAACAAATTCACCAACTTTACAATGAACCGCATGAAGCTTGGATTATAGGGGGGACTTCAATGAGATCCTTTGGAGCAATGAAAGGAGCAGGGGAAATAATAGGGACTTGGCCATAATGCAAAGATTTCAGGATGTCCTGGATAGATGCAATCTTGTTGACTTGGGTTATAAGGGAAACATATTCACGTGGTGTAGGGGGAACGGGGATCGTGAACCAATTATGGAAAGACTAGATAGGGTGGTGGGAAATGGTAGTTGGAAAATGTTGTTTCTGAAATCAACAGTGATAACTCTTATAAGAGAAAACTCGGATCATGCCCCTATTCTCTTGGACACTAAATATGAGTCTTGCCAGGAAAAATCTAAAAAAGGGAGTCTTCAACAATTTGAATCGATGTGGGTGAGGAGAGAGGACTGTGAAGATGTTGTTAGGGAAATTTAGGAGGAGAATGTTGGGGGATGGGATGCAGGGGCTGTTTGTAACAAGCTGAACTATTGTTTGGAAAGGTTGAGCGAATGGAATAGACAATCTGTGGGAAACCTTCAAAAAAACATTCAGAAATTGAGGAAGCAATTGGGATCAATTCAAATCCAGATTCAAATAAAGGAGTCAATTTTTGCTTTGAAATACCAAGAGGGGGGTGAATTGGTGCGGAATTAAAATTTTAGAAAGAAATAAGATGAAGTAGAATGAACACACAAGGGTTTATAGTGGTTCGGACCCAACTTGTCCTTTGTCCACTCTCCCAAAGACGTCTTTGTGGCTCCACTAACTATAATAGTGATATAAGGGATTTCAAGGCTATCCCAAACCTTTACAATGAGTTTTACCCAAGGCTAACTCATAAACCCTAGTGTTTCCAAGAGGCTAACACCAAACCTTTACAATGAGTTTTATAAATGGCTAACTCACAACCAACCCTAGTGTTTCCCAACTCACAGAGAATTAACACTAGTACAATGGATAACTAATTCACTCAACCCAAGCAACAAATGCTCTAGAGTTCTAGCTACCCAAAACCAAACAA
>CANYLF011774265.1:0-26992 GCA_948193215.1 Bocquillonia castaneifolia | reverse complement strand
GATAAAGCCAAGGATCACAAAGGGACCACCAAATCCAAACAGGCTGGGCTACACTTCTAACATCTTTTGTGACTTCCATCAAGCTGAAGGGCATGATGCTGATAATTGTACAAAGCTGAAGACCATGATCCAGAATCTGATAGATGATGGAAAGATTCCTGATCCCGAGGCAGACAACATGGAAGCTTGAGGCTTTATCCAAGATTGTGACCATTTTGTAAATTTAGGATTCCTTTTGTTTGTTTGTTTTCTTAAGTAGCATGTTTAAAACATCTTCCAAAATAATGTTAATAAAAGGACTTTTCTAGTCTTGTCATTTTCCTTGTTCCTTTTGTTTTCTTTTGTCCCTAAAGTCAATGATATAACTGCCAATTTTGCTTACTTATGTGATGTTTTACTTGATGGAAATATGCATTCCATGGATCATATTATAAGCATTTTTGACATTAATTCTATGCAAACACATTCTATTAACATTGGCACAAAAGAAAATCCAAAGGAAATAATGCTTGCATCTGATATTACTGCTGATGAGAGAGAAAAATTTGAAAAGATATTAAATAAAAGAAAGATAGTATTTGCATGGTCATGTGATGATATGCTAGGAATCAACAGAAGCATTGCAGAGCATCACATCCCTACAGATCCAAGCAAGAAGCTAATCAAATCAAAGCTCCGAAGACTCAGACCAGAATGGGCAAAACTCATCAAAAAGGAAGTAGAAAAGCATATCAAAGCCAAGTTCCTTGAAGTAGTAAATTACCCCAGATGGTTAGCCAACATTATCCCAGCTCCGAAGAAAGATGGAAGAGTAAGAATGTGTGTGGATTATAGGGATCTGAACAAAGCATCAATGAAGGACGACTTTCCATTGCCCCATATCAATGTTTTAGTGGATAGTGCAGCTGCAAGCGCCATGTACTCCTTTATAGATGGGCTCTTCAGCTACAGGTTATGATGGCAATCATGGATAAGATCAAGACAGCTTTCATCACAGATTGGGGTGTGTATTGCTACAAAGTCATGTCATTCGGCCTGAAGAACGCAGGGGCAACCTATCAGAGGATGGCCATAACCTTATTTCATGATATGATGCACAAGGATATCAAAGTTTATGTTGATGATATGATGGTTAAATCAACAACTAGGGATGGACACTTTGAAGCTCTAGATCGGTTCCTAGCCCGAGTTGAGAAATACAGCCTTAGACTCAATCCTAAGAAATGTATCTTTGGAGTTACCTTTGGAAAGCTCCTTGGACACATTGTGAGTCAAAAGGGAATAGAAGTAGATCCAGACAAAGTGAAAGTAATTCAAGATATGCCAACACCCAAGACTGAGAAGGAAGTTAGAGGTTTCCTGGGGAAAATCCAGTACATCAGCAGGTTCATCTCCAGATTAACCACGATCTGTGAGCCCATTTTCAAGCTGCTCAAAAAAAGGTTAGAAGATAGAGTGGGATAAGCAATGTCAACAAGCATTTGACAAGATCAAGCAATATTTAATGAAGCCACCTTTTTTGCAACCACCAAGGATAGGGAAGCCATTAATATTGTACTTGCCCTTGGAGGATGATGCCATAGGTATAATGGTCGCATAAGAAGATAAGAATGGGGTTGAGCATGCAATCTACAACCTTAGTAGGAAGTTGTTATCCTACAAAGTAAAGTATGACATTGTTCAGAAAACCTGTTTGGCGATGATATGGACGACAAGGAAGTTGAGGCATTACTACCAGTCCTATCAGGTTCAAGCAGTAGCTAAAGTAGATCCACTACGCTACTTGTTTGAAGCACAAGTACTAGTAGGAAAGCTAGCTAAATGGTTGGTATTGTTAACCGAATTTAATATACAGTACTTGACCAAAAAGACCATCAAAGGGAGAGCAGTAGTGAAATTTCTTGCTCTAAATCCAATAGAGGGGTAGGAAACATAGGAATATGATTTCCCTGTTGAGTCTTTAAACCTGAAAGAGGTGAATGGATGGAAGCTTTACTTTGACGGATTATTCAATCAGAAAGGAGCCAGAGTCGAGGCAATTCTGGTCACACCTGAAGAAGAAAACATCCTTTTGGCAAATAAGCTGGATTTCAAGGTCACCAACAACATGGCAAAATACGAGGCATGCATATTCAGTTTAGAAGCAGCAATTGCAGCAGGAGCAAAGAACCTCACTATCTATAGGGTTTCAATGCTCATCATTAATCAAGCTTTTGAGAACTGGGAAGTCAAAGATAAGAAGCTGAAGCCTTATGCAGAGTACATTCCGATACTCACCCTGAGAATTTCTAACTGTACCTTTGCACACTTACCAAGGAAAGAAAATCAGATGGCGGATGCACTTGCAACTTTGGCATCAATATGGGACAACCCTGGGAATGTAGCTATGAAGACATTGGTAATGTGCAGATAAAGGGTTCCTTGTTATCAAGAAGAACGGGTGATGACAATACATAGACCAAAGGAGAAGCCTTGGTTCTATGAGATTCTTAGATTCTTAGAGAAGGGGGAATACCCAGAAGGTGCTTTAGGAAAGAAAAGGCATGCTTTGAGAGTCACTTCTAGGAACTACACTTACCACGAGGGGATATTATACAGACGAGCTCCGAATAGGATAATGCTTCGATGCCTTGACTAATATGAAGTAGAAGGAGTCATGAAAGAAATCCACGCTGGGTTTATGGACCTCATATGAACGGGCATATTTGGCCAAGAAGATAATCTGGCAAGGGTATTATTGGGACTTTATAGATAGAGATTGCATAAAGCTAGTTAGAAAGTGTCATGAATGCCAACTACGTGGGAGCCATATCCATCTATCGATGACTGAGTTATAAAATTTGACGTCTCCTTGGCCATTCTCAGCTTGGGTATTAAATATTATTGGGGAAATAAGGCCAACAGCCTCCAACGGACTTAAATACATCGTTGTGGTTAGTGAGTATTACTCCCGATACTAGGAAGCAATTTCACTGCCAATAGTTACTGCAAAGAGTATGGCTAAATTTATCAACAAGAAGCTTATCAACAGGTTTGGGCAGCCACATCATATTGTCTCATATAATGGGGTTCAATTTCAAGGAGAAACAACATATCTACTAGAAGAAAAAGGGATTGAGCATCACAGATCATCGCCTTATAGACCACATGCTAACGGTGCAATAGAAATAGCTAACAAGACGATTAAGAAGACTCTGGCTAAGATGGTGAAGACATACAAGGATTGGGTAGACAAGTTACCCTTTGCTATTATAGGTTGCAATACAACCATGAGAACCGCCACAAGGGAAACTCTCTATTCCCGTATGTTTGGAGGTGAAGCGGTGTTGACAATTAAGACCCAATTTCATTCATTAAGGGTGGTATTAGAAGTAGAGATTCCTGAAGCACAGTGGGCTAAATCCAGATACCAACAGCTGTTGTCCTTATAAGACAGATGAAAGAAAGCCCTACATCACACTCAAGTATATCAGAAGAGGATAGCCAGAGCCTTCAACAAAGGAGTCAAGGTTAGGCCAATTAAAGAAGGAGATTGGGTATTAAATCAAGCCAGGCTAATTCCTTTTGATCTTAGAGGAAAGTTCAAGCCAAACTAGGAGGGTCCATATCTGGTCAAGAAGATTTTGCCTAAAGGAGTTGTGAAGATATCAGTTTGGAAGGGAATGAGTTTCGAGAACCTGTAAACATGGATCATCTCAAGAAATACTATCTTTAGAAAAATGACTAAAAAATAATAAATCTTGATGAGTTGAAAACCTGTTTGGGCGGCTTATGTAAAAGTAAGGGAGCCCGTTAGGATGAAAACCTCACAAAGAGGCATTCTAAGCAAAAATTAGGGCAAAAGCCTACTAGGGTGAAAACCTCCGAAAATGGGGGCAGTCTAGGCAAAAATTAAGGCTAATGAGAGAAGAAAGTGAGATAGCAGTAATATCAGTTGTAATTATTAAAGTATGCTGCTGTGCTAATATTAATAAAATAAAATTTTACAATAGAAAATTGTTAAACCCACTTATGATGTCTAATTCTATGTTTGCATAACTAAAAAGCTAAAAACGTTGCATAAATAAGGGAAATGGTTATAAGACTTAATTATTTTTCCTATTTCTTTTCTTCCTTTTGACTTTCATCATGTCTCCAAAATTTGCATCCAATTTTGCTCGTGCATCATCCCTTGCCTTTTTTTGCTACATTCTTGTTACTTGGAGCCATCAGCAAGTCACCCCTTTCTCTCAGTTCCTCTTCAGACATATCAGCCTGCATGTCAACCCAAGACTGGTAATCTTCATCTATTTCATCCTGGAATAAAGTCCTAGAACTATAAGAAGTAATCGAAGCTGCCCAAGCTTTGTACTGATCATCTGTGGTGACACTTTGGGTGAAGCTCAAGTTTCTCTGAATGGTCCAGCCAACCCAATGATCTTTGATGTCTCTCAAGAAATAAGTAGTATTAGTATAAGGGACAAAGATGGGGATAGCACCTGGAGTCCTCTGCACCATTCCATACTGTCTGCATACTCTAGTTGGAAAGTAGAAAGTCACCGTTGCAAAACCAGCAACTGGAACGCACTGGTCTACACAGCCGGTAGTCACAAAAGAAAGATTCCACCATAGACAACTCCAACAAATTTGATCCTCACTCCTAGAAGAAAAGAAGTTAGTCCAGCCACCAGTCTCTTACAAAGCAGCATGCTGAACTTCAGACAAAGCATGTCTTCTAGATTGCCATTAACGAGGTTTATAAGTTTTGGGAATAACTGGGGGCATCATGACAACCAATTTCTCCATAAGCCAAATCTGAAGAAGATTCACTGAGTCAGAAGAAGCCTTGATAGAAAAACTGGGAAATAGAAAACACCAAAACAGACATACCTGAAGCAGCAAAGGGCTATCTTTCAGCCTTCAAGTGTTCGTTACAAAATCTAAGCCAATTATAGATTCAGCCAAGATGGTCGGAAAAGGATTATGTCCTATGTTCACCTGTTCCAAGATATGGGCAATCTGGAAACTGCCTCTACCCTCTGTAAAGATCAGCAAGAAGTGACAATAAAGGTAAAAGCTGGTAATCATCTTTTAGGATTTACATCCTTTGAGTTTGGATTCGCCTAGTTCAAGTAGTCTTTTCAGTCAGAATGTATTGGCCACCAACACAGGATTGTATCTAGTCAGAAGTCAGCTCGATGATGCCAGACATGAATTCTAGGGTTAGAGCATACAAGCTAGGTAATGCTAGAGGAGCATTAGAAACATGAACTTTGCCCAAAATGCCTTCAAATTCTTCAAATAGGGGGCAAATTTCGATTCCATTGAAGCGGAAGATGTGATCTCTGGCACTCCAACAATCAGCTGCTGCATGAAGGAGTTATTGATCATAAGAAAAGTTTAGGAAAGATTTAAACTCCGCAAGGTGGAAAGTGTTCAAAGATTCCCAGAACGGTGTTTTTAAGTTGTTCAAATGTTTCTTCACGGTTTTCTGAGAGTTTTGGAAAATTGTGATGAGTTGGGAGAGGTTCCAAGGCTATGAGTTGGGAGAGGTTCCAAGGCTATGAATTGGTTTTTTCTAATGTTTCTATGAAGCCACAGAGGTCTCATTTATAATCCATGAGGTCTGGGGAATCCAGGGCTAAATAGGAGTTGAAATGGCCCAAGATTTTAAAGCCGGAACGACAACTCGAGGGATTGGCGTTTATGACCTTAACGCCACTCTTAAGAGTGGCTTTAGAGGTGACTCAACCCCAACAAGTGGCGTTGGGTCACAGACACATTACAGAGGATGATTTACAGACTCTTGCAAAATTTCACAATCCTAGGAGGATTCTATACATGACATTTCATGCATTCATTAATAAACCATGCAAACAAACAATATATATATTTGTGCAAACATTTATAACATGCAGGTTCAAGTACATGGTTTACAAATCCTAAAGATACATAAAGTTCAGAAAGTCAAATAAACAGAAGATGGAAGAGTGGACTATTCAGCATAGACCTTGTCATCATCATCCTCCTCCTCCTCAGCTTCATCATCGTCCTCCTCCTCAACATCATCATCAGCACCCTCAATATCATCCTAAGGTGCCTCTAGCTGTCTAACATCATCCTAATGAGACTCCCAATCATCTTCAATGTCCTCCTCATCATCAGCATCCTCATCATCCTGTGCAGCCTAATAATCTGCAAGTCGGCTCTTCAGATTAGCATTTACCCTACAGGCTGAAGCATAGGCCTCTCTCCAGGCATCACAATAATCAATAATGTATGCCTTGCTAGCCTTGTATAAAAAAGCAAGACGAGCCACCTCATGAGTGCATACACTGGTGAAAGCAATATAAGAGCCAGCTGGCTGCAGAGTATGCTCAACAATACCAACATGGGATCTATGCATGATCATCAAGCTAGGAAACTCTGTGATATGGCCAAGGATGAAGCTACCATCATTATTTGGAGCATGTCCTCACACTGGACGAGCTGCGTGTGGCTTGGGGACATCTGGCCCATAAAATTATCACCCAAGACCTTTAGTGCTAGAACTAGGAATATCACTACCCTGAGAACGTGCTTGAGGGAGAGGTCTAGTAGAAACCTCAGTTGTTTGATCCTCGGTATTATCAGCATCATCATCAGAATCATCACGATCAGGGAAAGTGACAATCCACATCTGAATCTGTATGGCAACAATCATAGTCAAAGTTCAGGAAATCCATTGAAAGGAAAAGCCAAGTAACCTTACCTTAGAAAGCATCCTGTCAGACATACGAAGTATAGGAAGGCATCATTGTCTAAGGAACTTCTGATAATCCTTAGCTCGGGTAATGAAGGATGAACACTCAAAGCCATCAAGAGCACTGTCCAAAAAGTCTTCAGTCAAGTCATGACCCCAAAACATGTCCAGAGGGGGAACCAAAAGCCTCTCTTTGAAACCTCGCAGTATATTGAAGATGAGTCCTCTCTCCAAGAAACCACATCCTCATCCCAGGTCCTTCCAGGAGAATCCTTATGTCATCTTTCTCCATGGTGGCCACAACACAAGGAGGATATCTCTCAACTGGGCCAAGCCATCCTCTATCAAGCTGAAAATAATAGAAAAACAAGGTAGGTCTCTAGCACACTTTCAATTCAGTTCAAACTAACAAAGTTGTTGTAGTTGTACCCTGTCAATAGTAAGTGAGTTAAGATACTCGTGATGGTAATGAACTGGAGAAGCATGAATAGACATGCGATGCAAACCCCACCGTTAAAAAATAGGAAATGTATGGGGATGATGTATAGGCAGATATTGGCGTAGCAAACCCATCTTAATGGCCCAGACCTATAAAATAAGGGATAAAGTCAGAAGCATGCAAGCAAAAAATGAAGCTACGAAAGCAAGAAACAACTTACATTAGTAGCATGCCAAAAGCCGCAGAATTTAGCTCCACCATGCACAATCTTGTCCATGCATAGATACAGATAGGACAAAGCAGAAGATCCCCAGTCTTACCTGCTCATCTGATCAAAGTCCCGGGGGATCGGAATAAAATGCAGAGGGATAGTGGTATTGGTATCACAGAATAGGGTGCTACCAAGCAAATACAGGATAAAGACACGCGCTATCTGGTCGAACCTCTAGTGTAAACCTGGCTGATAGCTCTGTAAGTGTCTAGCCAATGCATCAAGATAAAGCTTCTTCGAACTCTGCCTACCCGGAACCATCCCTAGCATTCGGAGGATATACTCATTCTGTACTAGTTCATCTACAAAGTAGATCCCTCCATCAAATAAAATCCTCTCACCAGCACATGCTAATCCAGTAATGGCAGAAAAAGAAGCAAGAGATAGTGTATACTCCCCGCATGTGTGGGTGGTATTGAACCATCTCTCCATAATTGCTTGCATTGCACGTCGGTCACAATAAGGATTGTCTAAATCCCCTGCACCATCAAGAACAGCAGAAAGGAAGGGTCCAAATCTAGCTTAAGTAACTAGAGTCTAAACCTCTATAGGCACCTGTCTCTACACATTACGAACCTTTTGGAAGTTCCCATTGAAGGTAAAAGAAGATGCAGCACCCTGCAAAGAAGCAATACAGGTATATCCATAACTTAGTCATCCCATTTGCATGTTTTCCTAACTCAAGTGGCCAACAAACCCTAGTTCATGCATAAATTCATCATATAACATACATATTACTATAATTTTTGCATCATAGAACATCTAAACATGCATCAAAGTCCACATTTAAGTCAAAAACTGACCTGCCACTCCTAGGGGTGGGTTAACCCTCAACACCACTCCTATAAGTGGCGTTGGTGCATTGGTGGCATGCTACTGGCATTGGCCACTGTGATTCTCAGTAATTACAGAATAAATAAAGCCTGGATGATTCATAAGCAAGATAAGGAGTTTTAGGGTTTACTTGGTCTCTCACAAGGCTAGAAATGTGGAATTTGGCATTGGAAAGTGGAGAGATTCCTCCTCCCCTTGGAATTCCTCCATCGAAAGCTCTTTGGACTTCCCCATGGATGTGAAAGATGCTTACAGGGTCCCAGGGTGGTTCCAGAGCATGATCACCTGCCATTTCTGCTTGTTTGAAGAAATTTGGTAAAGAAGTAAAGAAATGAGAAACGGAGTTCTAAAACCCTAAGGAAATGGGAATGAGAGGGCTGCTACCCATTGTAAGGGTTTATACCCTATTTGGCAAATTACCAATTCGGTCCTCAAAAGTTTTATTGCAAATAAGGATAAAGGTTTCAATGCAATCAGGTCCAGAACATAAAATTAGGGTTACAAAGGCTTAATTCAGCTCAAATTGGAACTACAGCCAAAGTGTCTGTAATTGCCAGAGGAAATCATTGAATGACAGAAAATCTAAAAAATTATAGAAAACTCTTAATCACTCTGCAACATTGATTAATGAAGAATCTATAAGCGTTTGACTCCTGAAGACTTTCAGAATCCTCAAGAATTATTAAACCAGAAGATTTCTTTAAAAATAAAACTGAACGCTTTTCCCCAGTGTGAGTCACAACTAGATATTCTCAAAAAGCAGACAGCATTGATTCCCCAGTGCGAGTCATATTCAGGATTATCAATGGAAAGTATGTTCTTAGAATTCCCCAATAAAGTCCAGAAGATTCAACAAAAGACTCAGCAAAATCAGAGTATAATCAACTCAGGTAAGTGCATAAACTCTATCTTTCTTAGAATGATTGTCCTATGCTAAACACCATAAAGGCTATACGGATTCCTTGCTAAACGTCAAAAAGGCTAAATGCATTCATTGCTAAATCCCGTAAAGGCTAAACGCATTCCGTTGCTGAAGGCCAAAAGTGATGAATGCATTCCCTAGTTGAAGGCCAAAAATACCGGATGCATTCCCTTGCTGAAGGTCAAAAGTGTTGGATTCATTCCCTTGTTGAAAGCCAAAAGTGCTGGATGCATTCCTTTGTTGAAGGCCAAAAGCGCTGGATGCATTCCCTTGCTGAAGGCCAAAAGTGTCGGATGCATTCTTTGTTCAAAGCAGTTAATGCTGGAAACAAATTAGATGTTGGAGTTGAATTTAGGCAATAATAGTCCTAGATGAGATTTCATCCTGATACCAGAATAGGATTAGTTTAGAACTTAGGCAAAAATTGTCCTAGGTAAAGAGCTTTATTCTGTTCCCCACGGAGTCAAGCCGAGGCAGCCAAAGTCCAAGGTACGGTTCCACATTCTAGAGATGAGGTACGCATTTCTTTTCCAAAAGTTACATGGTTAGTGCTTTGTCGTCATTTTTCATATTATTGGTTAATATTCCAAAACCTCCAACAAAGCGGGGGCAAACTGTAAACACCTAATTTTTGGACGCGGGAATGGGGAAGTGGCTCGGAGTTCCCAATGATGATCAGTTATGTTCATTTTAATCATGTGATGTTTCAAAATGAATTTTAGATTTGAAAGTGAATTATTTTGAGCCAGAAAATCATTTTGAAATAAAATCATGCATTATTTTCATCATATCTTTTCATACAAGCCTCAAAATGGCCTGAAATCAATTTGGGCCATTCTGCACATTTTTGTCTCTAATACAATTTTTCTAATTCTGACGTTTAGGGCTCCAATATGGGCTTAGAACATCTGCTGCCATGTTAATGGGCTTTGTTTGATGTTGGGCCTGGATTGTGGTTTTAAAGGTAAGTAATGGGCTTTTAAATTTTATTTTAGAGTTATGGGCCAGCATTTTAATTAATTAATTAAGTTTTTTTAGGCTTAAAATTGGTTAAAAGCCCAAACTCATTTCTCTTTAAAGCTTACAGGAGGATTAATTTTAATTTGAATTTCAAAATGTAACTGAACGTGATTTATATCAATCTTCGATTTCAAATTTTAAAAACAATGAACAGAAGATTTGATTGAACTAATCTCCATTTCAAATTCAAACATTACTACTTAAGAATTAAGCAAAACATCAGAATCACTGCCTATAAAAGGCACACTCATTTTCTTTTACTAGGGGGATTCTTTTTGGTTGGCAAAATTTGGAGAGAACATTTAAAAGAGAAAACCTTTTGTAAGTGTTTTGAGAGAGAGAAAATAAAAAAGAAAAAATAGTAAGTGATTGATAATAATAGAAAAGGCCAAAAAAACTCACAATTAAGGGAAATCAATCCTTCCTTAGAAGATTCATTCCTTTTGAATTGATGTCTGTTGAATCTGGAGTCCCACTAATCTTCACTGTAAATGCCCAAAACTCTTTCATTGGTTAAATTTTTATTGTTTCTATGAAATTGTTGTGATTTCCAATCATTGTTTGCATCAAAATATCCATCTGCTCAATTTTGTAGTGAAAGTCATTTTGAACGTACATACTGCATCTTTTGCATTTTTTTTCATTTGATTTTTGTTTTGTTGATTCTTAACATGTTTATATGTTAGATCTATTCAATTAAATTGTTTTAAGGCATGATTGTGTGATTGTTAATGATTATTTATGATTGTCTTTTAATTTTACCTGTTTTTAGTGCACTGTACGTGGCTTTTTTCAATTTCTTGTTTTTTTTATTTTGATTCTGAAATTTGTTTTAAATTGTGTTTTATGTTGTTTTTAGACAATTCTAACATGTTTTAATCAAAATCAAAAGCATTTGAATTGATTTCAAAAGTTACAGTATACTACACGTTCATTTCAATTTCAATTGAAATCCACTGTTAATCACTTTAAATTCTATGATTTGTTGTTTTGTTGTTCTGAAACATGTTTTTATGGCATTTAAATGATATTTAAATTGATTTTGTGCATTCCCATTGATTTCACTTGATTTCTACAAAAGCAGTGCACTGCATGTTCACTATATTGAATGTACGTTTACTGTAAGTTATTGGTATGATGTATATAGTTGCTTTACATGCTTTAATGTTTGTTTCCATTTTTTTGAAGTTGTTTTAAGTTGATTTGGGTTTTTTACATGCAATGTGAATGATTTGAGAGCATGATTTATAGTTTCTTTAAGTTGTGCAAAATATGCTTGCTGTGAATGTCAATTGAGTATTGTTTGATTGCTTATATGCATTCTAGGTTAGGTTGTACCATATAGAAACTTGTTTTAGGTTATTTGCATCATGCATTGATGTTTTGGGTGAGTTTTTCATCAATTTTTAAGGTTTGGTAGGCCTGAAAGTTGCATTTTTCTGCATTTTTCGCTGTCCCCTGTACATGTGTGTGGCAACGCCACTGATTGGGGTGCATTGAGCTCCAACGCCACTCCAAAGAGTGGCATTGAGTGTGGCATTGGAGCTCAATGCAACTCCCGGATGGTGATTGTGGCCAAGAGTGGCGTTGCTTCTTATGGAGGTTCCTCTAGTGCTCTACAACTTCTATGTACAAAAATTTCATGTGGAATGTAGCTAAAAGGTAAGTATTCTAACCTTCTTTGGTAAAAATTAGGTGAAATATGCATGAAATGAACCTAATAAAGCTATTTGGTAATCCCTAGATTAAAATGGTAGCAACCTAGGTTGTTTAATGTGTTTGTGGTATTTGCTTTGACCATTTGCATGTAATTTGGACTAACTATGGTTCGATAATGTAAAATCGATCCTTGTTTATATCGAAACTCACTTATACATGCATGAAATGTTGTAAAAGGTTGGTGTATATTTATGTGTTTTATTTGCTTTAAGTAGTGGAAATGAAGGAGGGTATAATCCTATGAGTTGCTTGTAAAGAATCACACCGTAAGAATGCATAAGGCCGATCTTGGAATCTCTGTGTTTATTTGGTGTCTTATGCATTCTTAAGGGAATCGACACACAAGTAGCAAACGTTAGTCAAATACACATACTACCAAGTGGTAGACCTTCCAACCTTATTTCTCCCACACACGTGTTCATTTGGCAAGTCAACATTCCTAAGAATTGGTTTGGGCCATCACATCAACAAAGGATGCTATTGCCAACGTAGTATGCACGTTCGTACACAGAAGAAGATCTCAACACACAAACCAAACAATAAGTCATCGGCATGTCCCTATCCCATGTCTTTGCTCTCGATGAGTTCTTGATGTTTCCTATGCTCTAGGGTTGTTTTAACATTGGTCTAGTATAATTAGACTAGTGCACCAACAACCCTTCCACACAAGTAGTAGTCAAGGTGACTCTTCTCAAATCCTAATTTATCCTATGTTGTAGGGTTGCATTAGTCAGGTACAATTAGACTAACACTCGACACCCCCATAGGTAGCAATTAGTGATTTAATTCAAGGGCAATAACACTAGACTAGGTCAAAACAATGGCTTCATGGCATTATATAACAAAGCAATCATTTGGTAAGTCCTAGAGGAAGTTGATACGGTAGACACATGGCTTTGATCAGGTTCGACTAAAAGATGGTTCCTATAAAAGACGAATTCCTGTTAACCATCTCCTTCTTTAATAAAGGTTCAAGCGATGGTAGGACATTCAGCTTTGAATTTCCCATTAACTATCACTCATTAACCATAACTATGATGGTAAGCAATAGTAGGACAATTTGAACTATGAGTGGTAGTCAATAGTTTCGCCTCCTATAAAGAACTCTTATAAATCATAGGAGACTCGACCAATGGTACCAGCGATGTAGGGTGTTTTAATGCAAACATGAATGTAAAGAAACTAAAGTTTAGCAAAATAAAAAGAGTATTGGTAATCACTTAAATCATAAGTCTTTCTATCAAGGTCCCTAGTGGAGTCACCGAACTACAGACAAGGAGGTTTTGCCTCAGAGCCTGAGCCATGCCTAGCAATTGCAGCACTGTGTGTTCAACTATTGGGCTGGAGCGGTAGTCGCCACTCGAACCGGCATGGAAAATGTCTTACAAGGTGTACACCTCGATTCTTCTTAAGAATACGAAAGGTGCATTGACCTCAGAGATTTAAGGATCGGACTTATCAATTCTAGAGCATGATTATTTACCCAATACTCCTAGTAGTATACCAACCTTCATTCCTTCTAACAAACCAGTAACAACACACAATGATTATAGCCTGCCTTTTACATACATACATATAATGGTGAGTTTCTAATATCAAACAAGAGTTAATTTTAACAATTACCAGCCATTATTAAGATTAATTAACATGCATAAGTGATAACAACACATGACACATCAACACAGCAACACAACCTAGGGTTTCTACCATTTTTTACCTAAAATGATTACCAAATAAGTATTAATAACAAATTTCACGCAATACATCTAAACAATTATCCAAGAAGCTGCAGAAACTTACCTCGTCGTTGCATTCCACGTGAAAACTACTGTAAACAACTTTACAAATCCGTACAATACTGATCCACGCATAACGCCGCAGGGGAGCATAAAATAGGGGTTAAAGCCACTTGTGGGAGTGGCGTTTAGGCTCAACGCCACTTACCTATAAGCGTTGGTGACCAATGCCACTCCAGGCAGTGGCGTTGGTGGCCAAGACAACAACAGCATGATTTGACAAAAAAAAACATGATTTTCGGGTTTACTAAGCCCGCAAAACACACATATAGAAACGATTATGCATGAAACATTCTCTAAAACATGTTATAATGCATGAATCATGGCAAAAAAATCCTAGGTCTAAGCATGACATGCATTAAACATAAAAAGATACAAACTTTACATGCAAATCATGCAAAAGACACAAACTTTATACATAAAACATGCAAAAGATGCAAACTTTACACATAAAACAATACAACAATATAATTTCATATGTTAATATGCAAATAAACAAACTTTATGCATTAAAACATGCAAATACAACAACTTTATACATCAAAACACAAAAAGACATAACCTTTATGTATTAAAACACAAAAAAAAAACATTTTTTATTCGTAAAATCATAAAAGAAATGATTTTTATGCATTAAAACATGAAAATCAATATTTTTATGCATGAAAAACATGTTAATGGCATCAAATAATTCAGATATGAAATAAAACACATAGAAACATTAAAAAAAAAACAACTTTCATCATTTATAATGCATGTACATGGCATTTAATGACATTTAAACAACACAAGCATGCATAAACATCATTTAAACATGCAAATCAAGAAATCACAGCAATAAAATACATAGAACAAAACATTTATGGCATGCTAATGATGAAAACATGGCAAAAGATGAATGAAAATAAAGAAAAAGATGACTTACCTCTCAAGAAATCAGTTCAAAAGTGCTTGAGAACCCTCAGATCTGATTTGAGCAACTTCTTAATTACTTTTTATTGATTTAGAGTTGCTAGAGCCATGTTAGAATGAATTGAATACCTCCAAAAGCACCTTTGAATGCAAAAGATGACCACTTTAAGAGCTTTTTTGCTTGTAATGTGAAAAATTGAAGTGTTTTTAGCAATCAAGTGAATTCAGAGTGTTGGTATGGCAAACCAAACCCTAAAATTCATGTGAACTGCTGTCTCCCCTTTAAAAACCTAGTTTAAATAGAGTATTTATACCCGTATTAGCTTAAACCTTAAGCTAGGGTTGCCATCATTACTTTCCTAATGAAAATCAATTACTTAGATCCAAAGTAAAGGATATTTTGGTAAAAAACGGTCGCATAGTGCCTTAGGATGTGTGTAGGGCTCGTACGAATCATCCCCGGCTGAAACAGATTGAAATCAGGCTTTTTACTGCTGAAATTATGCAACTGACATTGGGGGCCCAACACCAGTCTTCCTCGTGGCATTGAGCCCAAAGAAATTGTGCAACTGACATTGGGGGCCCAACACCAGTCTTCCTCGTGGCATTGAGCCCAACTCCACTTGGAAGAGTGGTGTTGGGCCCAATTCCACTTTGAAAAGTGGCATTCGGCCCTTTTGGGCCTCCAAACGTCGGATTTTGCAAAAATGTATAAAAGAGAAAACATGCAGAATGGCCTAAACTATGAACCCTTAAAAGTTCAAGTCATTCCAATACTTTTAGAGAAAGTTATGATGAAAACTGCCTCAAAAATGCACTGTTATGCTTAAAATAGAAGTTTTTGGAAAAAACATGCTTTATAAGTTTAGAAAACGATTTGAATGTAGCTATGCAATCTCTAAAGAGCAATTGTCAACTCAGTTCATGCTATTTAGAACATGAGTGATCATCACTGGGCCTTTGAGCTGCTTCCACATTCCTGCATCGAAAAATTAGGTGTTAACAGATTACTCTTCTATTTGGAGTCTTTGGTTTATAGAACTTTCAGGGCTCTTTTTCTTCCAATTTATCTCTAGTGATGATAACACTTAGGAGTTCTTTCAGTACCCCAAAGTGATCAGTATCATGCCCCAAACAGATATAATATTTGTAGTATTTTCATGCATTCAGCCCCTGTTGCAATGTGAAGCTATAAAGATCCAGAACCATGGGAATGAGTAGCCTCTTCTTATACATGTAATTAAAATTTTTTGATAGGGACCGATTCATTATATAATTGGGATGTCTTGAGGTATTGGAGGGACTACTTCTCCTGTCTTTGGAAGGAAGAAGTTCTTGAAGTTGTCCCTTAGCAGCTTTGCGTTATTCTGAACATCAAAAAGTAACCCCTGATACCATATCAAGGCAGTTCCTTCCAAGGACAAGGGAAACACCCTTAAAATGTGGGTCGAGGTGAGAAGTATTACCTCCATGATGATATCAAATTGTATGATGTGGAGTCTTGGGTTTGTAGTACAGTTGAACCTTTCCATGGTAGGCCTCATAAAGTCAAATGGCAGTGTTTCTCAAGGAAATAATGGAGTCATCACATGCTTCTCCTATTTTTCTTCCTGCAAGGCCTTTCGGACCTCAGCCTAGACCAGATTCCTAATTGCTTGGAAGTGCTTATTATTCAGGGCATTCCTAAGAGGATTCATGTTGCTACAAATCAAACGGGTTAGCATGCTATACCATGTGTGCAAGGATGCATGTATGCATGAATGCAAGCAAGGCAAGGGGACACAAGTAGCAAACATTAGTCAAGCACATGTACTACCAAGTGGTAGGCCTTCCAACCTTATTTCTCCCACACACGCATTTGTTTGCAAGTCAATATTCATAGGAATTGGTTTGGGTTATCGTATCAACAGGGGATGTTATTGCTGACATAGTATGCATAATAGCATAAATAGCTTTCAACATCCAAACCAGACAATAAGTCATTATTTTGCCCTTTATCCCATGTCTTTACTCTTAATGAGTCCTTAATGTTCCCCTTATTCCTGGGCCATTTTAACATCGATCAGGTATAATTGGACCAACATACCGACATCCTTTTCATTAAGATAGTAGTCAAGGTTACTCTTCTCGAATCCTAAAATTCCTTATGTTCAAGGGCCATTAAGCATTAGTCAGGTATAATTAGACCAGCACCTTGACATCCCTTTCACATAAGTAGTAATTAGGGTTCAATTTAAGGGCAGTAACACTAGACTAGGTCAAGACAATGGCTTCATGGAATCAAATAATAAACAAACGTTTGGTAAGTTCTAAGAGAAGTTGCTATGGTCATTATGTGGCTTCAGTCAGTCATGCTAAGAAAGGTTCCCACAGTAGATGAACTTCCATTAACCATCTCCCCTTAAAAAGGTGAGTAATGGTAGAACATTTAGTCTACTATGAGTGGTAGTCACTGGTTCCGGCCCCTATGAAGTAAATTCATAAATCATAGGCGGCTAATGGTACCTACGAGGTAGGATCTTTTAATGCAAGGAAACTAGAGTATGAAATAATACATAAAAGTGGCTTAATCACTTGAATCAATAGTATGCCATCCCTTGTAAAGTTGATAAACTATAGACAAAGAGGGGTTACCTCAGTCGACTACTTTGACTGACGACTGTGGCACTCCACATTTAGCGAAACAAGATAATGTTGGAGTCACCACCGAAACCTGCATTGGGAACATCTTACATTGGTGTGCGTCTCAATCCCTTTAAGAAATGTGAAGCCCCATTGACCTCAGAGATTCTGTGATCAAACTATCGCATTCCTTAAAGTATGATTCATTACGGTCACTCTAAGCATTATTCATACCTTCATTCCCACTACTTTACATGATATAACAAAGATAGGTTTTCCTTACAATTTAAATGCAATCATGCATCTGTGTGTTTTTATTAACAAGCAAGAGTTAATTTTACATTACCAAGTGAGCAATTAGGTCAATTTACATGCAAAAGGTTATAAACAACACAACAACAATCAACACAACCCAGGTTTCTATCTTATTTTAATCTAAGGATTACCAAATCCTTATTAGAGTTAGTTTGCATGCATATTAGCCTAAAAACATTGCCAAAGCATTTTACAGAAGCTTAACTCGTTGCTTATTTCCACATGAAAGCATTTATTTTAATCATACGGACAATTATATAAAATTCCAGAAACATTCTCTGCCAACGCTAGTATGAGGAGTGGCATTGGGCTTGAACGCCACTATGGAGAGTGGCGTTTAGGCCAAACGTCACTTTGCTCAGTGGTGTTTGCAATCCCAACACACGAAACATATGGAAATTTAGTAGAAAATGCAATTTTCTAGGTTTTCAAGCTCAGAAATTGAGAAAAACATATAGATATGAATGCAGACAATAAAAAAATAGATCTAAATGACAAAAACCCAACCTAAAAGTCTAGATAGCATTTATACAACACGTAACCAAATCATATAGTGAGCATAGCAATGAACAAAGAGCATTTTAATAACATTGATTCATATAAAACATGCAGAAACCAATTAAAACATTTAATTATGATGAAAAATAACCTAATAATTAATCTAATATGACAAACACAACCTAAAACTAAACCAACATTCATTTATCAGTTTTAAAGCAGTATGTACAATAAATACGAAAAACACACAATGACATGTGATTTATATTTAAACAATTATAATGCAATTAAAGCATGCAATCATAATGCCAATCATGTTAAAATGGCATCCAACCTAAATCTAAAACAAAATAAACACTAGATCTAATCATGGCATTTCATATCCAATCATTCAAGAAACACAATACATAATGAAAAAAAAAAGAAGTTCATGGCAACCCAAGCAGATGCAAAATATAAATCACATAATGAATGCAAATCATATTTACATGGTTAGAATGACCAAAAAAATAAACAAGAATTTTAGTATAAAATAATTATATTGGAGATTAAAGATGCTTTATATACGTTAGACAGCTGGAATGAACTTTGGCAGTGATTGATTGCACGTACAAGAATGGCTTGAGTCCCTCAGATTACTAAATTTATTTTGGCAGAGCTTCATCTCCGGCAATCACCAAAAAATAAGAAAATACCTCTTTTTCTAAAGAATCAAGAAGAAAGAGGAGGTTTGGAAGAATGGATATCATAAGCATGAAGAGTTTTCTAGGATCAGTATGGAGCAATCTGTAAGTGAAACCTTCGTGTCTATTTAGAGGCAGAGGAAGTTGCAATAACATGATTGTTACAATCACTCAAGCTACCCGAAGTAGTCTGTAAGTAAAACCTTCATGCCTAATTTAGGCCTCAAAATGGCCTTGGTGCCATTTGGGGCCCTAAACGTCTGAATTTGAAAAAGCTTATTGGAGACAAAAATGTGTAGAACGAGCCAATCTACTACAATTTTAAGCTTCAGGCCATTCCGACAATCATAGAAAAAGTTATGATGAAAATCGTCTGAAAATTACAAGGTTTCAGGTTAAAATAAGCTTTCTGACTATAAAATGCATTTTCAAGCTTTAAAACCATTTTAAAATCATTTGTAGTGATTAAAAGAGAGGTAAATCCATTCAATCACATGATTTTCAAGCATGGATATTATCACTGGGCCTCTGAGCTACTTCATCATTCCTATATCCAAAAATAAAGTGTTAATAATTGGGCTCCAAGTTTTTCATTTTCTTTGTACATTAAACACATATAAATTGCAATGAATCTTAACAATGATCCATAAGTATATAGATAATTGTAGTAATAGAAGGATTACGAGGTCTATCCACAGGGACAATTGTATGAAAATCAATTTTTCGATTAAAAACACAATTAACAAAAAAAGTAAAACGAATACCCTTGATTTGAATTTTGAAATCTTTTTAAAACTAATTTAACAAATTAAAAACTAAATTAAACAACTAGTTTAAAGCAAGAAAATAAATTAACAATTAAAAGCAAATTCAATTGAAGATTAATTCAATAAAAACAAACACTAGAGTTCGGGATTTCATCTAGAGGAGTCATTCAACTATCAATTAAAAATTTATTTAAGCAAGACTTTATGAATATATTTTAATCATTTCCCAAGGTAGAAAAATGTATTCAATTGAAACAGCTATCCTACTCTTTTGATGCACACCGATTAAAATCAATCGAACCCATTAAGCAAATCTTTAAATCAAGTTTAGGTTAAATGTCGTTTATGTATTAACGTCTAAACAAGTTCAATTTTCAAATCCAGTTTATTTCAACCCATCCATTGAATGATAGACCTAACAAACATAAATCTAGGTGATCAATCAAGAAATATGTTAATAAGCTCTTAGAAATCAATTTAAATGACGATAACAAGAAAAACTATTATTAAATAGTTAATCAAAACATTGATAATCAAATTACCCCCTACTAGACTACATCCTTCCCTCTAGTAGGCAAATTAGTTACTAATCATAATTAAAATCAACAAACAAACAATAAAAATAATAAAACCAGTCATAAACATGATGAAAATAATTATATAAATTAAGAAAGAATCAATTTAGTCTTGAATTATTGAATACAAGCTTCAATCTTCAATAAATTTGTAGAAATCAACATTGAATAATGTAAACCTAAGAGAAAATAAAATTCTAAACTCCAGAAAAAAAAAAAATAAGCCAAAAAGGTGGTCCAAATCAACAAAAAAAATAAAAATAATTAGTAGTTATAGTGTAGTACTTTAAAACCCTAAAAATACCTTAGGAACAAATAAAAAACGGGCCACACCAACAAACGTTACCCAAAATCATCCGAAAAACTTGATTTCTTACACGTGAACCGGACCAATTTACTCGACAGTTAGGTCTGGTTCAAAAAATGTTGCTCTACACGTCTTGGCTCAGTGTGAACCAGACCTGGTTGCTCAGGTTCCAGGTCTAGTTCGCTTCTAGAAGTTTGTGGACTGGATTGAATCACATAAGGTTTGAACTAGACCAAATTTGTAACGGTCAATGGTCCGGTTTAGGCTTTAACTAGCCGGTTCGAGCTCCATTTGACTCTGAATTCGTCCCGGTTCGATCCCATGCGTTCCTAAGACTACAAATGTATAAAAAGTCACACCCAAAATCATAATATCCATATTCATATTGTAACACATAATTAGCTTAAAAATAATTTTTGTAAATATATTTGAACCACTTCAAATTGATTTACCTATTTAATAAGATTTTAAAAAAAATTTCTTAAAGTGCGGTATTTGAATTATATTGGCCAATTTATCCACTTTTTCTTCAATATAAATTTATATTCATTCATAATATACTTAGATAGACCTTAAAAATCCTTTTAGAAATTTTATAGCGGTTAAATACAAAAAAGTTACTATTGGGGCAGCAACCTAATAAAAACAAAACCGAAATTCACGTTTGAAAACTTAGGTTATTTCACCATCTAAATGAACTCATTTTAGCCTGAATTTTATAGGGTTGTTAGGAGACTTATAGAGGTATCTAATGGTCCAAAAATTTGAGCAAATACTAACAATTAACTAGCTTCAAGTTGGATCACAAACTGAGGTAAAATAGTTCTAAAATTTAAGATAGTGTATAAAATATTATACATAACATTCCATCCTGCAAATTCTCACACAACATTATTCTAATTCTCACACAACATTATTCTTTTTCACAAAGTTGGTTAGTCACTACATCACACTCATATTATAATCATATTTTACATTCCCAAAATGCCATGTTCAACATGTATTCTCCTCTGGCCCACCTTATTATGTTGATGATGCAAAATTGGAGCAATGCACAGTTAGAACTTTATACTACCACGATGACCTGGGAAAAATTGCCAAGGTGTCATTTAATTTACTAAACTACAATAAACTAAGCAAAAATTACCAAAACTATATCACTCATAAATCACACAAATAATTCAAAAATAATCTCAATTCAACAAATTCCAAATTTCATCCAACAAATAATTATATTTCACAAACACCATTCCATTCTCAATCAATCAAAGTCTCATCCAAACATTGTCATCTCAATTTCTTCAACTTCTCACCAATTCACAATTTCAATAATACCACATTATCAATTTTCATCATCCAAACACCACACATAAATGATCAACTTATGAGAAAATTAATATATTTGCACACAACCACATTTCAATTTATGAGAAAGGTAGTGTGTGTGTGTGTGTGTGTGTGTGTGTGTGTGTATATATATATATATGCAATGCACATGGCCACCTTTCAATTGATGAGAAAGGTAATATATTTTTTTTAATATCACACACAGCCTCCTTTATAATAAATTTCACATACATGTGAGGCATAAAACCATCACTATCAATTTATTTCACAACACATCACTACCATTTCACTTCACAACACATCACAACTAATTCAGTTCACATCACTTCACAAGATAATTCACTACACAACCAATTCATAAAATCTCAATCCAAATAATATCACATTAATTTTAAGAAAATCAACATCCAAATATTAACTCATTTCACCAAAAGCACATTAACTTTAAGAAAATAAAAATTCCATCCAATTCAACCACTATCAATTCAACAAGCTAAGAGCACAAAACTATCACTCAATCAACTAGAACATAACAATCAAACTAACATACTAATTTCCACTCAATATACACAAAGTATAGTCCATTAAATACTTACTAAAAGTATAGGACAACAAGTAGTCCTAATGATCTTTTCTTATAACTTCCTTGCATTTGGATTCACCAATTCACATAATCAATTCAAAATACAATTCAATAGCAAACATATACATATTCTCATCATTAATCTACCCACATCATAAAAATTTACTAAATGAATACCTATACATGATTTAATATGATGAATGATACGTGACAACATGTATGTACATGCAGACAGCTTACATGTACTCACTTTAAAAATTCACTAGAACTTATATACATCTGAAAAAATTTTGATATTTTATAGACTTATACTTCCATCGAATTAGAAACTGTAGCAACAAGAATCACCTCAAAATCATCTGTGTAAATAAAGTTATAAGTTTTCTAATACATCTGCTTATAATCCCATATAAATAGAGTAGTCCAAAGTTTGACCTTCAAAACCTAACCAAATGGATGAATTTTCTTATGAAATTTTACAGCGTTATAGAGGACCTCCTAAAGTTTCCATGGAAACCAATTTTGTCCAATTTGGACTTGTATAACACAAGTTGTGATCAAAATACTAAGGCTATTTTTTAGAGTATAAAAACAGAAATTTATACTTTGAATAAATTCATGTAATAAACTTCAAAATAATATTATTTCTACAAATTAATAAATGATTCATACTTAATCAGGTCCTAATTACATGATTACAACTTAAAATATATTTTCCCCAAATTCCTACATGAACCCTAATTAATGAAATTGCTACAAAGAGATAATAACTCACCTCAATCAAGTTTCTAAACCTTCAATTATTCTTCACTTGATTTTCTTCTTCAATCCAAAGCCTTAAAGAAAAATTTTTGATAAAATTTTGATAGAGAAGTGTAAGATGGCAGAATAAGAATGAAGGAAGAAGAGGGAAAAAATAATAAGGAAAGGGAGACGAAAAGGGAAGATAAGGAAATGAGAAGGAAATGAGAAGGTGGGATTTCTCGGTGGACTTCTACCAAAATTTCCTCTTTTTTTAATAATAATAATAATAATAATAATAATAATATTTTACTCTCTACATGCCCAATAAAATTTTTACTAACCAATAAACCCTCTTTCAAACTTCTGCTATAAGTAACTCCTTTCAATTAGGTCCTTATTCTATCCTAACTTCCATAATCTTTACTACACTCAACACTCTTCTACCATATTATATTATGCAATGTATCACACATAAATATGATGCAAATGATATGATTTATGATGTGGTAATGCATGATTAATTATTTTCTAATTTATTTTTTTTACTGTCGTGACAATTCTCCCCCACTTAGGAAATTTCATCCCCAAAATTTCACTACTCACCACTAGTCATGTCAAACAAGTACGGGTACTTGGCCCTCATATGCTCCTCAACGTCCGAAGTTGCTTCCTTGGATGAATGTTGACTCCTTTTCACTTTCACTAGAGGAATTTCCTTGCTTCTCAATTTTCTTACTTGTCTATCCAGAATTTCCACTGGTTCTTCAACATATGTTAAGTTTTCTAAAATTTCTATTTCTGGTGGTTGAATAATATGCCTAGAGTCTGATCTATGCCTCCTAAGCATTGAAACATGGAAAATAATATGAACTTGTGCTAATTCTGGTGGTAGAGCTAATTTATAGGCCAAAGGACCAACTCGCTCTAGAAATCTCATATGGACCAATGTACCTAAGACTCAGTTTACCCCGTTTCCCAAATCGCAGTATACCCCTCCAGGGTGAAACCCGCAAAAACACTTTATCCCTCCACTTTATATTCAATCTCTCTTCTGTGTTTATCTGCATAGCTTTTCTATCTATCTTGTGCAGCTTTGATACACTGCTTAACAACTTGTATTTTATCTACTATTTCTTGAACAATTTCAGGACCTTCCAATTGTCTCAACCCTTCTACATTCCAACACACAGGACTTCTACATTTTCTCCTGTATAAAGCTACTTATGGCAGCATACAAATACTAGAATGAAACCCATTATTATAAGCAAATTCCATAAGTGATACCTTTTCATCCTAGTTCCCACTATACTCCGATGCACAAGCTCGTAGCATATCCTAAAAAGTCTGAATGGTTCTTTCAGATTGCCTGTCTATTTGTGGATGAAAAGTAAAACTGAAATGCAATTTAGTCCCCATTGCTGCTTGCAGACTCTTCCAAAAATGACATGTAAACTGAGGATCCCTATCTGATACAATAGAAATAGTTACACCATGCAGCCTAACAATTTCTTTCACATACAAATTGGCTAACTTATCAAATGAATCAGTCTGTTGAATAGGTAAAAAGTGTGCTGATTTTGTCAACCTATCCACTATCACCCAGACTACATCATTTTTCCTAAAAGTGCAAGGTAAACTAATAACAAAATCCATAGTACTTCTCTCCCATTTCCACTCAGGTATAGTTAAAGATTGTAGTTTACCTGCGGGTGATTGAAGTTCTACTTTCACTTGCTGACATGTTAGACATTTATCCACATACTCTATTACTTCCTTCTTCATACCTGGCCACCAATAATGTGGTTTCAAGTTGTTGTACATTTTTGTACTCCCCGAATGCATTGAATATGGAAAATTGTGAGCCTCCCAGAAAATCTTCTGTTTCAATTCTGCCACATTGGGTACATACACCGTTGTCTTCATTATCTATATTCCATCATCTCGCTCTACCAATCCACTTGACTAGCCACTTTCTTCTGTAACCTCCTCAACTTGACATCATTATTCTGTACTTGCTTGATTTCATCAAGTGTCTGAGGTTGAGTCATTATTGTAGCCAACAAGACCCCATTCTTCACTGAAAAATGCATATCCATAGCTCTCAGTGAAATTAAGGAATTCATCTGATAGGTCATACCTGTAACCCTTTCTAAAGTCTTCCTGCTAAGTGCATCGGCCACAACATTTCCTTTGCCTGGGTGATTGTCAATTGTGCAATCATAATCTTTCAAAAGTTCTATCCATCTTCCATGTCTCAAGTTCAACTCTTTTTTAGTGGGTATGTACTTCAAACTCTTATGATCTATAAACATATGAAAAGTATCCCCGTATAAGTAATGTCTCTAAGTTTTCAAGGCATGTACAATCGCAACCAACTCCAGGTTATGTGTAGGATAATTCTATTCATGAGGCTTGAGCTATCTAGAAGCATAAGCAATTACCCTTCCATTCTGTATTAACACACATCCCAGTCCATTCAAAGAAGCATCAGTGTAAACTTCATATTATTCTCTTTCCATAGGTAGAGTAAGTACTAGTGTTGTAATCAATCTGTTCTTCAGCTCCTCAAAACTGGCTTGGCATTTATCGATCCACTGAAAAGTCACTTGCTTATTTAACAGATTAGTTAATGGCTTGGCTATAATGGAAAAATTCTTGATAAATCATCTGTAATACCCAGCTGATCCCAAAAAACTACAGACCTCTGAAACATTCTTTGGTGGTTCCCACTCTTTAATAGCCTTCACTTTAGAAGGATCTGGTTGAACGCCTTATGTAGATACAATATGCCCCAAAAATGCAATTTCATTCATCCAAAAATGCACATTTGCTGAATTTACCATATAACTGCTTTTCTCTCAGAATTTGCAATGTTGTTCTCAAGTGGTGTTCATGCTCTTCCCTAGTATTGGAGTATATCAAAATATCATCAATAAACACAATCACAAATTGATCTAGATAAGGTTGAAAAATATTATTCATCAGAGACATGAATGTCGCAAGACCATTAGTCAAACCAAAAGGCATCACAACAAATTCATAATGACCATATCAAGTTCGAAATGCTATTTTAGGTATTGAAGACTCACCAACCCTTAATTGCCAATACCTAGGTCTCAAGTCAATTTTGGAAAATATGACTGCTCTTCTAAGTTGATCAAGCAGATCATCAATACGGGGTAAAGGATATTTATTCTTAATTGTGACTTTGTTCAACCTTTTGTAATCAATGCATAGTCGCATACTTCCATCCTTTTTCTTTACATACAATACTGGAGCTCCCCATGGTGATATACTCGGCCGAATATAACCTTTCTCTAACAATTTCTCAAGTTTCTTTTTCAATTCCTGTAACTCTACTGGTGCCATTCTGTAAGGTGCTATGGAAATGGGTGCAACTCTTGGAATAGTTTCAATTTCAAAATCAATCTCCCATTGAGGTGGTAACCTAGGCAATTCCTCTAGAAATACATATGAAAATTGATGCAATCATGGATGCACCTAGCAAGGATCATCTAGCTTATCAAGGACCAATGATAAGATCTAAGACAAAGAAGTTCAAAGATGCTTTAACATCCTTTATAGAGCATGTTTTGGACAAATCAAGTGGTGGCCTAAATGATGATGACATTGCCATGAAGTTAGTAAACTTAATCTCCATTAATTAAGCTTAGGGCAATATAGTCAAAGCAGCCAACGGTCAACAAGTCAAGTGGTCAAGGGTCAATATTCTTGAGGGTCAACAATATTCAAAACCCTAATTTACATAAGGACAACCGCATATTCATTAGAAATTAGGAGTTTATTTGCTTCCTTAATTGTTTTCCTTTGTTAATTAGGAAGTTGTTAAAATTCGGATTTCTGAGGACAGCAGATTGTTTCGGCCATAACTTTTGCTACACATATCGGATTGATGC
>CANYLF011773865.1:0-12135 GCA_948193215.1 Bocquillonia castaneifolia | reverse complement strand
CCAAAACAATCATTCTTTGATCTATATATAGAGGGGAAGTTGTTAACTAACAATGTTTTTGAATAGCCATAAGAACATTCATGTTCTTTCCGAACAACATATTAAAGAATTATGTCCTTTCAAAGAGATACTTCAAAAACTAACTTTAGTCACGCAAAATGCATATTTTCTTTCTTGAAAATATACAACAATCAAAGAGTTAGGAATTTATTTTTTGTCCAGTTGCATATCTATATATATAAACTGACCCAAAAATGCAAAAAAAAAAAAAAATCTTTGCCTAGTACTTATATTTCAAAAAAAAATGCTTAAGAGAAAAAACACACATGCCCACATATATATGAGAGAGAGAATAGAGATTTGTTATAAAATGTTAACAGACTGGATGAAATTCTTTTTCGGTAAAATATGCATGTCAGTTTCAGGTTGCTTTATTAGTTACAAATTTTTCTTGTATTCTTCACTCCTGAAGGATCCTTCAAGTATTTTCTTTCTTCTTGATTGCAGTTGCGAGGTTCATTTCAATTATTGTATCATGTGTCTACTACTTTTCTTACATAGTGTTTGCTTTTCTAACTCAAAATTCATCCATTTGCTTGCAAATTTCTTATAGAATTCATTTATAAAACAATTCTTATGTTTGGTATGATTTAAGAGAAATATGGAGTTCATTTAAAATGAATTGAATTGAGTTCAGTTAAGTCCAGAATTTAAAAAAAAAAATGCATCATTTTTACAAAAATGACAGAAACAGAGAAAGAAATGAAGGAGAGAAAAGAGAGAGTGGAGAGAGAAAAGGAGTAAAAAAAACCATCAAACTTAGAATGTTTGTCATTATAAAAAATAACTTGCAACTTAAAAATTCATTTTGAAATTCTACCAAATTTGGCAAAATTGGGTTTGGTTATAACAAAATTCCAAATATTTAATGAAATGGACATCCAAATGATTTTTTTTTATCAAACATACAAATTATGGATTTAGAAATGAATTTCATAAAATTGTATGGAATTCATTTATACTGAACACGCTCTGAATCTCATAATATTCCTTTAGGTCCTTTAAGTTGCCCATAATTGTGTTATGTATTAAGTTGCCATAGTGTTGTGTTCCAGCAGGTTGGCTTTGTTTAAGAGTAAAATAATTAATTTTAACACAACAAAGAAAAAATATTTTACAAACAGCAAAATCCAAGAACAGGGTTAAAGGCCTTGATACTTTTTTTGTTTTTGGTTTAAATTAAATACCAGGTTTGTGAAGGGAAGCTATTAATTTCTAAGAATATGCTCATGATCATTATTGGAAAATGGAAATATCAACATAACTAAATCAAAAAAAAAGTTACAGTACATTGCCTTCTTAAATTCTAGGGGAACACACATCAATGCAGCGTATACTCTGACAAATATTAATTTTATTTTTAATGCCAATTGTCTCATGTTTAAATGCAAATATATTTTCACTACAATGTGCCAGTGCAGCCAGCCAGCCAATAAAGTATCACTTCAATGTTTAAATGCAAATATATGCTACTGCAATGCTGAAAAAATTCAACCATCAAACTCATTCAAAGTATCACTTTTGAAACAAAAAGCAATTCAAACTGAATTTAACTCCAAGTTAAGTAACCAATAAATCCTATTACATAAACAGAAGTTCAGACACCAGAATAGTGGTATAACATAAATAAAACATGTTTTGGCTCATGACATAAACAAAATAAAGTTATCTGATAAAGAAATACCTGAGAAGGATCAAGAGTTAACATTTTCTCCAATAATTCCAAAGCATGACGATCAAAACTATGACAGACAAAGAAACAGAAAAGGTGAGGGAGAGAAACAGTGAGGATACATGCATAGAAGCCAGTAAACCTCACAAAACTAGCTTCCTAAAGTGTATAGGTTTATAACTTACTGTCTGAAATACTCCCTAAGACGTCTCTTCATAGGTCTAGTTGGCTTAAAATTGTTATACCATGGAATCTTGGAAACTCCCGGCCAGTTGACCTCATCCGGGGCTCCACACAAATCAAAGATCTTATTCAACTGTTCTGGCTGCAAACAAAAAGTTTATCAAAGAGGCATCAGTTGTGAAAATTATTGATGTAAAAGAGACTAAAAGCAAATTGCATATTTTGCACTGTATTATTCTTTAATGTCCATTACGAAATGGAAATAGAATTTTATCAAAAAAAAAAATTCACAAGTGCTGTACATCCTACCACATGATTTTTCCTAGATCATCAGACTCTAAAATTTATCGGTAATATATGGTCTTGCATGTGGGAACGCAACCATCAAATTTCGACACAAATAAACCTGTTAGTCATCTCATCATAGAACTAGAGTCAAAGTTGAGAATCAGTGACTAAAAAAATATTCGTGCGAATTTGCGGAATATTCATGCTACTGATTTCAGTGAATAAAAAAAAAACAAAAATACTGGCGTTAAACTTGCAAAATATTCCTGTTACTGATTTCAATTGATGTATGAATTGATTCCCATACTTTGTTCGCTGCATCTCATCAACTTCTTGTTAGGTCTTTCAAATTACAAACAAGTTACCAATTTTAAATTTAAGGTGACTTGCATGAAAACGTGCACGATGTGAAGAAGCACCAAAAAGTATTTATCAGAAATACTGAAATACAGAGCAATTTTGGGACAAATTATACAAGCAGAAGAACAAATATGTTGATAACTAATAAGGAAGTACATGAAGAGATAGGAAAGGACAAGGACAAGAGAAATGAAAATCCTTTGCTTGAGAGTTTAACAAAGAGCTAAATGAAAGGTTAGTTACCCTCCAAACACTAATTTCTTATTCCCTCAAAATTGAGAGAATAAGAATTATCCCTGCCTCAACATTGAAATATATTGCAAAGTATACGACTGTTATACCTGGATTGCTTACAAACTTTCTTGTCCCTCAAAACTTCCTAATAATGAAGTTTCTTAACCTTTGATTTTTCTTTCTCCTTTTATTATCCGTTGCATTAACTATTGTCCTTTTCTTTTTTCCCTTATTCATTCCTATAGCTCATCCCTTAGTTAAATAATAAATAATCCATCTCATCATTGTTCATATAGAGGTTTCTTTCCTCTACATGTTTACAATCTTGAAAAACTCGTATCCTCTCTTTAACCATAATTAGTTGGAGAATGAATTGTTGAGGGTTTAACAAACATTTAACATTTAAACACGGAGAAGGTTTAAAAAATAAGACTAGTAGGTATGAGAAAAGCTTCTGCAGAAATTTACAAATACAGCCAACGCCACACATGAGCCTCTGCTACTGCCACCAACACTACAATGACTTACAATTAATATAATGTAGTACGATAACTAAATGAAATTAAATGCATAAAAGTTATCTATTAACCGTTAACAATTGCTCTTGTAACATGATTATTAGATACACTTACATTTATAAAAGCCTTACCTATAGGATTTCTCAAGCTACTCTATAGTAATAGGTGAAAATTCACTTTAAAAATCATCTTCCTGTCACTAACAATCAGGTTACATATCTAACTAGATTTAGTTCGTTTCAAACTAGTCAACAATTAATAATCTAGATTAGATTTATAGCTGTGCTTGAGGCAAGTTTAGGTCAGTTTGACAGTTCACAATAATTTTGCATTGTGATTAGGTCATGTAATAATGTTGTCTCCCAAATTGCCAAACCACCCAACCACAAACACCAATTAAGGATTAACATTAATAAACCCATTCCTGTCACATTTATAGAGGTGTGATCATCTTGACAGCTGGGGTAGGTAACCTCCCACATTGTTTATATAATTTTTTTGAATCAAATTTCCTAAGCCAGTAATCTCAAACATTTATATTGAAAGCTGAATTTAATGATTATAGTTCACATGAGTTATACAATAATAACAACTAACAACTTATCTACTAACCTCATCTTTTCCAGGAAAAATTGGTTTCCCGTGCAGAAGTTCAGCAAATATGCAGCCAACGGACCACATATCAACAGCTGGACCATATTTTGTTGTCCCAAGCAGCAACTCTGGAGGTCTGCTCAATATGAAAATGATGCTTATTCACATTTGCTTTCTTCATTTTTATACGCTTCTTGCTTTTTAGATTTAAAGACACGGAGCATTCTCTTTAACTGAAAGGAAGTCCAACTAATCAAATCTAAAATCTCCGTCTGGGGTATAAAAGTTTACCTGTACCATAAAGTAATAACTCGGTTAGTAAGATTTGCATTGTGCTCATTTGAGAATGATCGGGCAAGCCCAAAATCTGCAAGCTTTAGATTGCCCTCGTTGTCTATAAGAAGATTAGAGCCTGCAGTAAAAACACAGTTCAGCTGCTCACTGTCTAGGAAGTGGGAAATAAGACTTGATCCTAAATTTCTTGCTTTCTTAATAACCTTTGATATCACGATGAAGCACTTGGTTCACATGACAGTAGTGAAGCCCAGTTAAAAGCTGCCTCATATAACACTACAAGAAAAGGAAGCAAAGAGTCATTCACAAAATAGGATACTAAAAGGATAGCACCAATGTCAAGCATGCAATGCATTTTTTTTATAGTACCTTAATCTGAGGAACTGAAAATCTCATCCCAGGACGATCAGCAAGGCCCGTTAGATCATGGTCCATATATTCAAAGACCATGTATATTCCACCTTTATATTTATTACCATCTGCAATAGCACGTTGTCAGAAATCAACAGCATTCAAACAGTTAACCATTCACAACATTTTAGACGCAAAACCAATCAAACAAGCATTCATGTGCAAGGGCATGCACATGCATGAGCATGCACACACATAAAAATGCATATATGATAGCATGATCAATGGAAAGAAGCACACGCAACATAGAGTACTTGCCTGGCCTCCCTTGCTCATCCTTCTCAGATCCTAAAAAACAATTTCCGGAAATTTAGATATCAGAATGAAAACACCTAAGTTGCTGTCATTAATAAAGAATGCATCACATGCACAGTTTACTCATACACAATGAGATAGGAAAGTTCACGGTGTTACCAGGAGATGTTACAATCTCTTTCAACTTAATTACATTTTCATGATGCAGCTTCTTCAGAATTTTGATTTCACGGATTGCTGTTATGGGAAACTGCAGAAAACGCAGAACTTATTTGAATTATGAAACATATTACATCATTATAAAATGAATAGAAGAACCAGAAATTGATTTTTAGCTTGTTGAACTCAGACATAATGCATAAAGAATACAAAACTACAAAAGTTGAGCTAGAAGATATAGACCTCCCAATCATGATTGTCCAATATAACCATTCACATCAAAAAATTATAATTTGGAAAGAGCATAGATGTACCCCTTCTCTTTCATTGTCCATTCTTATTTTCTTCAAAGCAACTATTTCGCCTGTTTTAATTTCCCTGGCCATATAAACTTGTCTGGAAGAAAGACAAACAAAACAAGTATAAAGATAATCAATCCAAGTATAACAATCCAAAACATAAGGTTTTCTGTAGCATAAATTGGAATGTAACAAGCTCAAGAAATTAACTTTCCAATCATTCTATATGATATTTAACACTACACAGATTTGAGACGATTGCATTTAAAAAAAAAAGTGCTTTGCATGAATGCTGCAATAATATATCATAGTATATTCATGCACTATAATCAAAATGTAGAAGTTATCAGTGCCCAATAAACTCTTTTTACATTTTCTTGTAATTTGCACTGTGTTTAGTGGCTTCGGTAAGGAAAGATGATGGGTAAACTACTGTTACAAGCCTAAAAATCAAATTTTCAAGGGAAATACAAGAAAGTAGAAATGTCTATTAATGCATAATAAGAAAACATTGGAAACCCAGAAGTTGAATCTCCGAGAACAAGAATTTTAAGCAGCTACTATATACTTGTGATGCTCCTATATAAAAAAAAATGAAGTAAAATCAAAAAAAAAAAGAAAGAAAAGATACGAACTTTGAAAGAAATTACTTAAAGAAAAATAAAAGATTATAATAAAGAAACAGACCCGTAAGTGCCTTCGCCAATCTGCTCCAATTTCTCGAAACAATCAACACTTCTAGATCCCCAAGAAGGTGACTCGTTGACGTTGAGTTGGCCAGTGGCCGAAATAGCCATTTTATTGATTTTACTCTACCCAACTAACTAATATATTTTCCAACACAGCAAACACCCACCAAATTGCTATCTTTAACTCTTTCAAGAATACCCAGAAAGTAGAATAATTGAAGAATTATAGAGAGAATGATACTTTAGGAATATTAGGGATCCTTCTGATCAAGCTTAAAGAGCAGCACCTGGTCAGAGCAAAGCAAAGGGGGTTACCACTAACAGGGTAATTTTCATTCACAATCCTTTAACTTTCTACTCTCTCACCGTTGTCCCAACTTTAATTTGTAACTTAAGTTGATTTTATAACACAAAAGTGTCCCATATTAATCTCAACCCTTCTAAAAAATTCATTAAAATGAATTTTAATCTGAAATTTTACATGTAAATTGAAAAAAATCAAATCTAATTTATAAAAAATAAAAATTTTTTTTACCATGAAATCATTTTTATTCTATTTTTTTAGTTTAATAAGATCGAGAAATCCATAAAAAATACAGAAAATATTCAAATGGTCCTAATTTTTAATGAAATGGCATGATAAAATATACTCAATTTATTAAAATAAAAGATGGTAAAATTTATTGATGATAGTCAATTTACACTAAAAATAGGGATTTTTATGTTATAAAATTAAAATTGATAGATTTTTTAATTACAAATTAAAATTTAAAAATGATAATGAGAGAGAAAAAAAAAAGTTAAGAGACCGTGGATGAAAATTACCCACTAACAGAAAAGAAGACCAACTTCTACTTTTATTTCCTGCCTGGTGGTAGTAATTTGTATAAATGGGCTTTTAATCTTTGGCAACAACTGTAGAAAATGTTATTTTCAGAGCTCCAATAAGTAAGAATCTAAAAATAATAAGCTTTAGTGGTAATTTTCCCATCCGAAGTTTTTGGCCCAAGATTGTTCTTTTATATTGGCTCAAATGAATTACCTAAATTAATGTTCAAAAAAAATGAATGACCCAAATTACATTTTAAAAAGTTTTATGATTTAGTTGTCAATAAAACCTCAATTATTTTTATTTATTAATTTGTAATTTTAATTTCATCTTTTTTTTTTCAAATTTAATATTTCTGAAAAGAATTCGGTTAATTTTAAATATGTAATTATCTTTTCAATGAAATAAAAAACTATAATTTTTATTTTATACTTTAAATTCTCAAGTAAAAAATAAAAATATTGAATTACACGACTGAAAATATAAATGTAATCTACTCCAACCAAATTATAAATTTAAAAATAATAATCTCATATATTCTAATTTTATTATAATTTTCAAATGAAATTATATATTTAATTATATATCTTAAAATTTTAATTCAAATTTCAAATATTATGAACTTTGGAGTTTCAAATTAGATCTTATAATTTTTCAATTTATTTTAAATATATTCAAATATGTGTCTTAGATTACATGAAATGCTTGCATGTCACTCATTGAAATGGATGATAGCTAACTCAATGGATAATTCACCACCATTTTTAATTTTTTTAAGCTTTTGGATCTTTTCTAAAAGTGAATGAAAAGTTATTATACATTTGATTGTTTTAAATGGGAAACATTTAAAATTTATAGGAGAGTTTTGTTAAAAATAGTGAGATGTTTTACTTGGGCTGTTCAGCTAAATGAATATAATCTAGCTGATGGTAGATGGCGGATAACGGATGACAGATAACTGATCGCAAATAATTAGAAATTCTAATATGTGAACGCATAGTTATATTTTTATAAATGCTCGTATTTGAAATCTACATCCATTGGTTTACCAAACATCTTAAATATACCAATTAGAATTTAAAATGTTAAACAACAACTTCATCCATGGAACCAAACAAAGCCTTAGTTGGCCGACACATTTTCAAAAATATATCATGTGATTAAGTGTTAAATGTCACTCTTGTACATATTTGAAATATATTGAAAAGTTTAAAGTCTGATTTGAAACATTTTAAAAGTTATGATATATTTAAAATTTAGACTAAATTTGAGTGTAACATTATTTTCTATTTTCAAATCTATCGTATTTTTAAAATTATGTCATATCGGCCCTTAATCTTTTTAACCTGTTTTAAATAAATAAATCTAAACATGTTTACATGGCACGATTACATGATATGAGCTTTGAAAAAATTGACATCCAACTCAATAAGTACTTTACATTCTTTTATAAAATTAATAATTTTATATATTTCAAGCTTCATTACAAATTTTAAATACATGCGGAATTTGAATATAAATTTCCAATAAATTTTAATCAATCTTTAAAATTTCTGATAGGTGTAGTATATGTGAATTGGTAGTCAATTGTATAAACAATTTATCAAGATATTTTCAAAAAATTTAAAAGGCAATTTGAAACATTTTAAAACCATGCACAATTATAATTTACACTAAGATTAGAGATGTATGAGACTGTATACAAATTTAATATTATATTTGTTCAGAAATCCATTCATTAGCGCCAAGCGCCAACTTCAAATTTTAGTATTACGCGACTCACTATTATTATTATTGTTAGATTCAAACCCACATGGCAACATAGCTTCACGATCTTAATAATTGAATTAACTGAGTAATTAAGATATCACATCGGTGTTTTTTCCTTGGCTTTAGAAAACTCACATTGATGTTAAATGAATATGAATATGTTATGTTATTACAAACTTAATTAAACCCTTATAAAATGGATGCGACTGAAGTAAACTTTTAACACTGAAGAGTCATCGTGAAACTATATATATATATATATTGTCAATATAATTAGCACAATTTTATATTAACCACATGTTCAATGATAGTCACGAAATTAATGGAAAATGCATTAGTTAAGCAAACAAAAATAAAATAAAATAAATAGATGTCACCTTATAGTTATAGTAACTCAAAATCAGAATACTCCCTCCATTTCAAAATGTTAGTCTTCTTAGAAAATGTCATTTGTTTTAAAATATCAGTCACTTTCAAATACCAATGTAACATTAAATGCTCTTTTTTCACTTTTATCCCTACACTTTATTACTTATTATTACTTTACATAACATATAAAAATAAAATTACAAACCTCTATAAAAGAGCAACTTAGTCATTTCAATCATTTTTTCCTTAAAATCTAGACTAATTAATAATTTTTTTTTTAATCCATGTGCATAACTTTAAAATGCTAATATTTTGAAACGCAGAGAGTAATACCAACAGATTAAAGTCACAACGTCACCATGAAAACCTCACCTGCCCTTGAATTTTGGGATTGTCATAGCCACTTGTTACCTCTTTCATGCCCATGCATGCACGTGTTCTTTCCTTAAACGCATTTCTAATCATTTTGATTCGATTAATTACCTTCTTTAGTTTCCTATATATATTTACACACTAATTATATATTGTAATGATACAGTATATATAAGAAATCGATCAAGTATCTTCCTAATTATCAAAAAAAAAAACTCTGTAAATGACATTTGTTAGAGAAAGAAGGCATCAGCAACCTCTAAGGCTATCCCTACCTCCTCCGTTACCAGCTGCTGACTTCCGTCGTCCGACCCACCATTCGCCGCCGCCACCATTCTTACCAGATACCACCAGTCCGGACTCTCCGGGCATAGAAAACCTCTCCGCCCTTGTAAAAATGGCAGTTCTCGGCCGTGGTAATGGTGGCACTGTTTACAAAGTAAGACACAAGGATACCAGCTCCATCTTTGCTTTAAAAGTCCTCCGTTTTGACAACAACAAGGCCACCCTTCGCCGGCAGCTTGCAACCCAAGAAGCGGAGATTTTCAAACGTGTGGATTCGCCTTACATTGTTCGGTGCTTTGCAGTTTTCGATACTGAAAATGATCTGTGTTTCGCTATGGAGCACATGGAAAGAGGATCGTTGAATGATGTTTTACTTGTGAGTAAAATATTACCTGAAAATGTTATTTCTGGTGTGGCATGGTGCGTATTGAATGGCTTGAATTATCTGCATAGATTGCAGATAGTGCATGGAGACATAAAACCCTCTAATTTACTGATAAATGCTAAAGGAGTTGTGAAGATCGCAGATTTTGGAGTGAGTAGGGTTGCCGTCGGCAAACATCACGATGACTACGAGGCACGCATGGGGACGTGCGCCTACATGAGCCCTGAAAGGTTCGATCCTCAAGGGTGGGATGGGGACAATGCAGATGGATATTCCGGTGATGTTTGGTCACTTGGGGTGGTGGTTCTAGAGTGTCTAGTAGGTCATTATCCGCTGATCGATGTCGGCGAGAAACCGGATTGGGCAACGTTGATGTGTGCTATATGCTTTGGGGAGAGATTGGAATTACCGGAGCATGCATCGCCGGAGTTCCAGAGTTTTGTAAGGAGGTGTTTAGAGAAAGATTGGAGCAAGAGAGGGACGGTTGATGAGCTTATCGATCACCCTTTTGTAAATAAGAGTTGTTTTTGTTGTGATCAAGGGTTGCTTGACCTTAATTTATTGCACCCTTAAAAGATTTTGCTGTGCATTAATTAATTCCCTCTAAATCATTTTGACCTTGGTAATAGAATCAATTTTGCTTTCCTTATTGGTAGATGATTTCTTTGGGTTAATTAACACATGGAGCCGGTTGGTATGAAGAGCAAAATTTGGTGGTGATAACTGCGGGATGGCACAAGTGTGGAAAAATTATTGGGTGCACCGACTGAAGATTATGCACTCAGTGCACCCAATAATATCTCCCAAGTGTGCTGTAATAACACCATAAGTATAATCATTATGGTATACTCTGCTAGAGACCAAATGTACCAGAATTGATGACAGAACAAATTGAGGGGAAATGTGTTTATTTTAGAGAGAGTATTTCTGATTTTGTTTTCGAACAAGATAAACTTATTCTGCTGGTTCGGCTGACATGTATAAACAGTAATGCAACAAAATTATCCTGAAAGATGATTTTGATTTCTCATTGAAGCAAATATCAATCCACAAGGAGAACAACTTCTGGCCAACACTGATCGAGTGCTTAAACAGTAGCTTAACTTTTAAAAAAAAAAAAAAACTTTAATCTTCACGATGAAATGAAACCATAAAAAATGTGCTAATTCCGAAGCTTCATTAAAACTTATAAAAACATAAAAAGGTGCTACTCCTGAAGCTTTCCCTATAATCCAATTGACTCCTAAAAGCATTCTATCAATATGACAGCTGTAATCAACAAAAGATATGAGGAGGCAGAGGACACTCCATGTGCACAATGAGTTACCAACACAGTACATATTTCTAATGTCCAGATTATATTTCACACTTCATGAACTGTGATGTTACTGAAATAGGATTTTTCATATATGGAGTAAGTATCAAAGAGCTAGAGAAAGATTCTAAGCCCTAAATTAGTGAATCCCTTAATAGAGCAATTTGGAGTAGACAAGAATAGATTGCCTGCTTAATAAAAAAAAAAAAATAAAGTGCACAAGCATCATGTTCCAACAGCTCCCTCACAATTCACAATTAATCAATATGTGCAATAAAAACTGCCTTGAACAAGTACCAGATACTTTTGCTCTTTATTAAGACTCATATATTGTGATTTATGACAGCCAACTTCCAAGTGGCATCAAATTGAAACATTATCAAATACTTGGGAGAAGGTTAAATAAACGTATCTGGTTATATATAGAACACAAAAGGCCCAAAATTCAGCCACATTATGCAGTGTGCAAAACCAACATCTGTCTTTCCACCCTGTAATGCAATTTCCTACAGAAATTGCTCCTGCTTGGGGATTATCAGACAGATGCCAATCATGCTTGTTGCAATATAATTCAAAGATTAAAACTTAAAACGTTTTACCATCTTTGTTAAGCAACACATACAACAATTTTGTAGCCTAGCAACTACATTCTACATATTCTCAACTATAGAAACAGAAAAGCTTCAACTTTATCAGCATCCAATGAACAGTTTTCTCAATATTCGACAGAAGAAGGATGTGAACTGTCTGCAAAATATGAATTACTTTGGCAGCACCAAATTCCTACTCTTAGC
>CANYLF011773760.1:0-14188 GCA_948193215.1 Bocquillonia castaneifolia | reverse complement strand
ATAATTTCATATTTATTAAACTATTATGAACTTAATTAAATGACTTTATTAAAAATTGTGTAAATAATTAATAGAATACCATTAAATATACTTAATATAAAAATATTCATTGAATAGATTTAATATAAAAATTTCAATTGTAAGCTATTTTTAATTGAAAATTTAATTATATGACTGATTAAAAATTAATATATTATTTTAAAATTATTTTTCTATAAATAACAATAAAATATATAAATACATACTAAACACATTTACTTTTATGCTTTTTATAATGTAAATTTAATTTATTGATAGTTGAATTTAAATATTAACTCATGAAAATAATTAAATTTATATATTTACATTCAAGGAAAGACCAGATTAAATAAAATTAATTTAAAAAAATAGTCAAATATATAAAATTTATATTTTATTTATAATCAAGGTGAGGTTGGGTTGAGTAAAAATTAAGCTTTTCAGAATTATCAATTAATTTCATAAGTTTTTATTTAAAAATCAATATATTTTTTTTGATAAGTGGAGGATTTATTAGAAGACCACAAGAAGTGGAATCCCCAGTTGTGGTTTCACACACTCAAGGCTACATCATAAAAGGGGAGGAAACAGCCTAGGGATCAATTTAAAATTGATCCAAAACATCTATATACATCCATAGAGTCATAAGGAAATGATTTAATTACATTCTTATAGCAGAAAACAGCATAAGAGATCAACCTTAGTAGAGTACTCTCGAGGTTTGTATATTTCCCATCAAAAATTCTTCTATTGTGGTTTTTCCAAATTTCCCATACGAGTAGAAACCACAAGCAAATCCAAAAGCGTTTGTATCTGTGTTTGCCCAATAAAGACTGCCAAATAGAATAGAAATCAGCTACTTTATGAGGCATAACCGAGGTGATACCAACCTGTTTTAGAATCCACATCCGTAAAGGCCAAGAATGAGGGCAATGAAGAAGGATATGGTCTATTGATTCATCTTTGTAGCATACTATGCAAGTAGTTCCACCTAGGAAAATAATTCCTCTAGAAGCCGAAAATTGAGAAGATGGAGCTCTACCTAAGCAGGCTAACCAAACAAAAAATTTTGCCCGTGGAGGTGCAATTGCTGCCCATATCTTCTTGTAATTGAAGTCATCAATTGAATTAGTTCTTAGGTCTTGATTAATAATATGAGCAAAGGGTGAAAAGGGCGAATACCCAGACCACCATCTCCGTGAGCTTTGTAAATATCTTTCCATGCAACACTACAAATGCCTTTTTGTGTTACTATTCTTCCCCCATAGAAATTGAATCATTAGGCTCTCCAATTTCTTTTAAACAGTTACAGGGATAGCATATAAAAACATAAAAGATAAGGAGACTTTGAAGCACAGATTTTATCAGAATTAATCTACCTGCTTTTGATAACAGTGAACTTTTCCAAGAAGATAGACGAACTTGAAAATTTGAGATGATTGGATCCCAGAGTTTTACTGACATAGATCTCGTTGTTAAAGGCAGACCTAGATATCTCATTGATAGCTCTTCCATTCTGCATCCCAAAATATCTGAGGCTGTTTTCAAATCATAAGCAAGAACAATGATACCTGAGACTTTGGATTTTGAGAAATTAATCTTTAGACCAGAAATTGTTTCAAAGCATCTTAGAAGCTGGAGTAGATTTCTGAGATTTTCCATGTCATTTGGAACAAAGATGAGTGTGTCATCATCGAATTGCAATGGCTGAATATCTTCCTCCCCTTCACCCTAACGAATACCACTTACAAGGCCAAGAGAAGCTGCATGAGATAAAAAGCATTTGAGACCCTTTGCAGCCAAAACAAAAAGAAAAAGGTGATAGAGGGTCCCCTTGCCTTACTCCCCTATGCATGGAAAATGGATTAGTTGGGGATCCATTAACCAAAACAGAGATTCTTGAGGACTGAAGCATGTTAATGATCCAAGTAATCCATAAGTTGTCAAAATTCATCCTCCGTAAGATAGTTTCCAAGTAGCTCCAAGATAGGCTGTCAAAAGCTTTGTGAAAGTCTAACTTGAGAAGAAGAACCTGTCTTTTCTTTCTCTTGATCAAATGTATCAGTTCATGAGCAATAAAAGAACATTCATGAATATTTCTACCTTTAATGAAAGCATGTTGAGTATCAGAAACAAGTGAGGGCAAAAGAGGAGATAAACGAGAAACCAAAACCTTCGATATGAGCTTGCAAAAGCCATTGATCCGATTGATGGGGTGAAAGTCTTTGAGGTTGGTGGCACCTGATATCTTTGGGATCAGAACCATATATGAGTAGTTAAGATTAGAAGGCAAAGCACCCGAGTCAAAGAAATTCTGGAAGAGCAACAACACATCTTTCCTTATCACAGTCCATGCTCTTTTATAAAAATAGAAGTTAAAACCATCCGGGCCTGGAGCTTTAGAATCACTGCAAGAGAGCAAAGCATCATAGATTTCATCTTCTGAGAAAGGAGAAATAATACTAGCTGAATCTTCAGTGGATAAAGATTTGAATGGCAATGTTGACAAGTTAAAAGGAATAGAATGGCCTTGCATGAAAAGTTCTCTAAAAAATTTTCTTGTGACTGTTTTAATTGCCTCTAGATCATGGAAATTATCATGACCAATTTGAACAGACTCCATCATATTATTTTTGTAAAAATTGTAGCCACTCTAGTGAAGAATTTTGTGTTCATGTCACCCTCTAGGGACCATTTAATTCTCGCCTTTTGTCTCCAAAGAGAATCCAGATTTTTGGATGCCAAAAGCAGCTGGGATCTCAGGTTTGTGAACTCTTCCAATTCTGAATCTGAAAGGTTCCTGGATTCCTGAATCAACTCAAAATTATCAATACGATTTTGTAAATCAGAAATAGAGGATAAGTTACTAAAGGAGCTGGTGTTTCATTGCTTTAAATGGCAGCGAAGATTTCTCAGTATGCACATAAAGAAGCATCAGTTTGAGAAGTTGAAAAATTCCCCCAAATATTTTCGATCAAACCCAAAAAAATCGTCAACAGTCCACCAGGCATCGATCGACCTGAATGGTCTAGGCCCCCAGTTAACAGCATTGTCAGAGCGGAACAGCAAGGGAGTGTGATCAGATAAGGATCTGGACAAAGCATGAAGTGCAGCCTTAGGCCAAAGCTGGTTAACTGAATTAGAAATAAAGCAACAGTCAATGCGGGATCGGGAGTTGTTGTTTGACCATGTATATTTCCTGCCTATCAATGGAACTTCCAACAAACCACAAGAGTTAATAAAAGATTGAAAGTCCATCATAGATTGAGAATTGGCATTGCAATTGAAACGCTCACAGGGACTTAGAACATCATTGAAGTCACCAGATAAAATCACTGGACCATCAAAATTTAGAACAGGGGCAAGATCATTCCATAACAAGACTCTATATGAATGCATAGAAGGAGCATAGACTAGAACAAATCGAAAGTTGTAAGAATTCCAATTATAATCAATTGACAGCCATCTATTTCCAGCTTGTAAATTCCCAGGATTAATTAAGTATTCCAAATAATCCCAGTCCCACCTGAAGCACCAATTGCAGGGCAAGAAAATTGACCAAAATCAAGATGAGGCCATAATGAACGTGCCAAAAAATCATCAAAAAGTTGTTGTTTAGTTTCAACTAAACCAAGAATGCAAAGATCATACTTCCGAACAAATGATTTAATCAAATGTTGTTTATTGCGGTATCGTAGCCCACCTCTACAATTCCAACACAAGAAGGAAAATAAATTCATAAAAATAAAAAAGAACCTTGAGTTGATCAGCAGAAAAATTAATTTCTGGCCTGAATATCCTTCACCAAGATAGCTTCCAGAAGTTTCTTGACTTCCTCCTGTTGTTCTTCTTTGAAAAGACCGGTGCTCAACCCCATTCTCCAAGTATTTTCTATTTCAAGTTGAAAATTGTAGGAATAAGGAGTTAAGAATATGCGGTCATGTTTGGAGATTGCCAATTTGTTGCAGTTGATAATTCCTTCCTCTGAAATGTCAAGATTAGCTACATCAGAACCGATGCCATCATCACTAGTCAAGCCTTTCTTTGGTTTAATTTTCTTAATTTTCCTTCTATCTATTTTAATAATAGGGCTCTCCTCTATTTGGACCGTTTGTATCACATCATTATCTTTTGAATCAAAATTTTCCTCTTCTATTCGTTGGAGACCATCGTTGCCGGGGACAAAATCATCACACTGACCACTTGATCTCTTTTCTTTTACCCCTTTTATAAATTGCTGAGGTGAGGCCATGTTTAGTGTTTCGGGTATCACACTTTCTAAAGAAAGCTGATTGTTAAGTCTTGGTGGACCATTATCATTATTGTTGGGGAATAATGATGTTTTGTTAGATGATGAGGATGTGGGGTTATGACATTGTAAGTGGGATCCATTTGGGCTTGATTTTGTAGTGTCTTTATGTAAAGGGGGCTGGTGAGCTGTATGAGTTTGAATTGGTTCTAGCACAATCATGTTATTTGGAGGTGGTGGGGTAGTGGCGTGGTCCTTCCTTTGACCGCCAGGTGGGCTGTTGAAAAATGAGTTATTTGGTGGTGGTGGTGGGGTAGTGGCGTGATCATTTTTTTAACCGGCTAGTGGGCTGTTGAAAATTGATGGAGAATGGCTGGTTATCGGTGATGCAAATTTAGCTGATCCTTGTTCCGAAATGCCGTGCTTTTTTGCTGTCATATATGATTCAACATCATCTTCTTCAGGGTCATCAAAACTGATTTTACAGTCAGTTTTAATTGCTTCCACTTGTAAAACTGTGTTTTGAAATGAGAGAGCAAACTTCTTCCTAATAAAAACCTGTGGTGTGGATACAAGAACGGATCCCATGTCCAGCCTATCTTTGTTGAATACCGAGTCATGAACCTTGAACACATCACCCAACTGCTCTCCTAAAAAACTGGAAAATTTCGACTGACCAATAAGAAAGAGGAACCCCATAAAAATCAATCCAGAAGAGCTTCTCCTCCCCCATTTGATGAGTTGATAGATCAGTGAAAAAATCAAAGTAATCGCAGAGATCAAATTTTTGGTATGAACAAAGTATTCATATTGCTCAGAAGTGGAAAAGATTATAAGAATAAATTGACCTCCCAAGAAAGCAACATTATCAAACTTAACTTTCTTATCATGTAAAATAATCTTACTTTTCAATAAGAAAGCATTCTCTTTAACCCTAGCCATTATTGAAAGATGTAACCAGCTGGAGTCTTCAATAAGTGGTTTGAAACATGGCCGAGAATTTTTTGGGTCCAACACAACCTCTGTTGAACTTGAAACCACCTGGGCAAAACTTCTGGAATCTAGAATTGCCGGTTTTGATTTATGCACAGGGGAGTCAGATTTTCGAAGGTTAGAAGCTTAGTAGTCAAATTTCCTGGGATATCTAGCAACGAAAGCTTTTAGAGCATAACCTCCAATTGAGATTTTGTTGATTGATGAAATCAGATTCTGGACGATTCCTTTTGTAGCACTAAAAAATCCAAATCTCAGACCTTTTTTATTTAATTTCCTTGTTACATGAATCCATCCATGAAGATTGAACTTTACAAAAATCTTTTGTAGATCCAAAGCTTTCCAGTCTCTGGGAAATTTCTCAAAATACAAAGTTGGTATATGAGAATCAAAGTTAGTGTTTGAGTGTTTAGGTTTAGGTGGGTTGCCATTAGAGTAATGGCTGGTGTTGTTCAAAATTTGGAAGTGGGGGTTTTGGGATGGTTTGGAGGAAACCATCTTACAGAGAGTTTTCTTTATCTTTAGGGTACGTATATTTTGGACTTAAAAAGTGACAAAAAAATCAATATATATATAATAAGAAATTTTAAAAATAAAATAAAATTAAGAAATATAAACTCGGAAATTCACCTAGTTAAAGAAATAAAAACAAAGTGAAAAGTCATGTGCGCACACTGTTCATATTTATAAATTGAACCTTGTATTTAATTAATTTGAGAATAAAAATGTTGTGACATTATCTTTAATTTTGTGAATAAAATAGTAATTTCATTTTTTTATTATATTTCATTTTTCTAGTTCTGAAATTTTGCAAATAAAAAAAAATTAATGTTTTTTTTTATTTTCTCTCCCTCATTTTTCAGTCACTCCCCAAACCATAAAAGGAAAATAAAAAATCTCTTCCCTCCTCTTCTCCCATTTGCTTTCCCCTGTCTTTCTCTCCCTCGTTCATTTTTTTCCCGAACAACGGGTAATAGTTTCATTTCAGCTTTACATAAGTTTAATTGAATCTACAGGGACAAGTTCATTAAACATGAAGAAAAGTAATGAATTGGTGTTAATTCATCTGTGAATATTTTACTACTTCTAAAATAAATTCGTTTTGTGTCCCAAAATTTTAAAATAAACATGTTGATGTTATTTCATTTGCCCTTATTGAGTATAATCGGATATGGCTATATGCTTCTCTTCTTTTCTTATTTAAATCAATAAAATAAATCACAAATCACAAATATCAGCACCGTAAGTCATTTATTGACGCGCATAGTGCAAATTGCCGGTTACATAATGCAAAATATAAATTAAAAGATGCATACGTCTACAATAAGATTATGAATTTATATCTGGTTTGACAATAAATTGAAGGCTTGCCTCTGAATTGACACAGTGAACAATTAGCAGCGTACACATTGTATGTAGGAACACATACATATTTACAATTGTAATACCCGTAATTTCCGGTTTAATTAATTTTTAGTTCGGGGATTAATTATATGGATTTATTAAGCTTTAATAATCTAAAATTTAAAGTAATAGTTATTGATGTCCGTTTAAGCTAAAACTTTATGTGAACGTGTTAAAAATATTTCCGAGCTTACCATAAAAATTTGGCGAGAAACCGAGTTAAGGATAATTTTTAATTAATAAAAAGGACTTGTTTGGAAAGCTAAAACTACGGAATATATGGGTTAAAACAAAAGATGGGCCTATTTGAAGAAAAAACTTGAAAACACAATAGCCGCTACAGTACCCAATTCTCTAGAAAATTACACTGTTCACCCTCTTCGATTTTCGACCACCACCGTCGACTCAGGCCGCCGTTTGCAACAATCTTGGTGTCAACTTGTAGGGCTCAAGATTTCCAATCGTTTCATACAAATAAATTAGGGTTTGGTGGTCTGTGGAACCCCAGTGAAGCTCACGAAGGAGGAGGGGGACCTGTCATCGTTGGACCGCCGTCTCCCGGCATCATTGGCCTCGATTGATTTTGTATCCATCTTCTTCAGCTTAAGCTGAGTGTTTTCCACCCAGATTACAACGCTGAAGCTGCCAGATCGACGGTTAATGGAGCTTCCATCATCCTCAGCTCCGACGAAGGAAAACGGCCCGATCTGCACAACCAGAGATGTATGGTGGCGCATGGACAACATAGGGAGCTTAGTTGGTGACTTTCGCCCCTTGTTGGTCCATTTTTGGTGGTTGTGTGGCTCTCCGGCCACCGCACACGGCGGCGCCGTCAGTGGACCACATGCGCCGCCGTCTGTGGTGGTAGTGGGTCCCACTTCCGAATAATCCCGAAATATTTTTGGAAAATCCAAAAAATTATTCTGAGCAACTTTCATAACTGCGAGTCGGTTTGTGGAAAATCTTGAAATATGTGTTATACATCTAATTTGATTGTTCGAATGTTTTATATGTTGTTAACTTGTTATAAAGGTTATAATTAAGTTAAATTGATATTGAATTGGATAATTTTAATTATCGGATTAATTAAATCGAACTTTAGGACCGTTAGACCGTTTAACGAAATAATTGATTATCGGACTGTTGAAGGACTGGTTGGGACATTAAATAAGTATAATTGATAGGTAATAATAGTGTGATAAGTTAAATAATGTATAAATATAGATAACTTGGTTTTGATGCTATGAATGTTATGTTTGGTAAATCCGAGTATTGTGGTGGGCCCGGCAGCTAATTGGTGATTATAGAAGTATTGTTTAATTGCAGAATTGGCTCCACTTTGGTGGAGAGATGTTCATTTTACAGGGGAGGTTCTACCAAATTTTCAGTAGAATTTTCTCATAAAACGTGATATCGAGTTTAACGAACTAAGTGATATAATGTGATATAGATATAGGTTCATGTTATATGTTTTGATTTCTAAATAGAAATCTAGATTTAATTAGGAATTAGGTTATGATATTTCTCTAAATAATATTTTTTATATATATTCTATAGAGAGCAGCAGGAACAGAGACAGAGTTAGCGGTTCAGGAGCGCACAGAGGCGCACATTCGTCTTATGAGTTAAATTCATACTTGTGAATTGCTGTTAGATTTATCTATACTAGATCATAATACACACACACACACACACACACACACATAACATACATGCATATTACTAGTATTCTCATTATCAAACTATTATTATTATTATTACTACTACTACTACTACTACTCCTATGAGTTAAATTCTCATTATCACATTATTATTATTATTATTTTATTATTATTACTATTATTTATCATTATTATTATTATTAGCATTATATATGTGTGTGTTCATGACTTATGTGTATATTATTAGTGTTCTCATTATTATATTACTATTACTATTATTATTATTATTATTATTATCATTTATTATTATTATTATTTATTATTATTATTATTATTATTATTATTATTATTATTATTATTATTATTATTATTATTATTATTATTATTAGTAGTAGTAGTAGTAGTAGTAGTAGTAGTAGTAGTAGTAGTAGTAGTAGTAGTAGTAGTAGTAGTAGTAGTAGTAGTAGTAGTATTATATATATGTTATGCATATTCTGTGAATGTTGTTGTGAATTGTTGTGCTTGCGGTTGGAGGATCGTTATGGGATGAGCTACCTGGTGGGTGTCACCAGGCTATGTGCACATAGGAGTCAGGTATGTGGTATGGTATGAGCAGGATGGGGCTTGTTCGGCGAGGGCTTCCTGGGCGCCGATCCTTTTATTTATTGTTTGCACTACGGCTTGCTCGGTGAGGGCTTCCCGGGCGGCAGTTGCTTTTATATTTTAGGGCTTGCTCGGTGAGAGATTTCCGGGCCCCAGACGTGAGATATAGGAAAAAAGACCCGCGTGGATATAAGTGAAAGATTATTTTGGGTTAGGGTAGAAGTCCGTTAGGTGTTCTATCTCCATCCTCCGTCTTGTATGTTATGATTGAATCATTCATCTGTGTGATTGTATGTATAGTAGTATTATTATATTTTATGTGTGCTTGTGTGGAATAGGTTGCATTTCATAAGTATGAACTTAATTCACTCAGTGAAATTTGACTCCCCTCAATTTATTTTTTAGGATTCTCCTCAGACTTCTATTAGAAAGTCCCTTTGCTGGTCTTCAGCTATTTTGAGTACATTTTAGTACTGTTATTCGGATGTATGAACTCTAGTGATGCAGTAGTTTCGCCTTTGTGTCAAGACGTTATATTTATGTTTCTTTTATCAGGCATGTAGTATTATAATGATGTTGTATTATATTATCTATGAATATTTTATATCTATGATGGATGATGATAGCCCAGTGAGGCATCCGGCTTATATGCTGACTATGTTATAATACTAGATGATTTTATGGATTAATTATAAGTCTGATTTGAGCAGGTTATAATATTTGTGAAACCAGAGTATATAATTATGGTATGTCATGTTGAGTTATGATGCTTAACAGGTGTTAGGCTAGCCACGGGTTCCGGTACAGTATAGCTTTCCCGTTCCCTGGCACTGATCACGTAACCTGGGTTTGGGTCGTGACAAAGTTGGTATCAGAGCCTATGGTTTTATTTATATATGTTTTATTTCCTTAGAAAGTCAAAGTTTTTCTTGAAACTACTGCAGTATAGGATCCTTTATCATTTTTGGTAAGTCTTCCTTGCTTCTAGAATTCAACATACCGCTAGGGTTCTTTTATGTCATTAAAGTTTATATGGTTTATATTGGTATGGCTAAGCGAAATAAACATAGAGTGTAGATGTTTACCAGTTATAATTAATAGTTTAACGTAATGATAGAAGATCTTAGTACGATGGTTAAGTTTTGGAGAACCTGTTGAAGAGATTCGTTAGTAATAAGGGTATGCCTGTTAAGAAGGAACTGCAAATATTGAGTATTCGATATCTGTGAGGACTTACACCTACGAAGGGATTTATTGTTATATTAACTTAAGATTTTATAATTAGTGGCCACGAATTATATTTTCAAATATAATTTCATTATGATAACCGAGTTTTAATATTATAAAAGTATATTTTTATTAAATATTTTTGGAAATTAATTCTTTTAAATGCTTTTAAGACCCAACATCTATGTCCAGGGGAAAGTAAATTAAGGACATGCATAAAATTTGCACGAAGCTTAATGCATTACATCATTGTTCAATAGCATTAAACCATATAGCATGACTGAGGGTCATATTCATATTTTTATACCATAAATCACATTGTTCATTACATCTACATTCAGTATGGTCGACCGCCTCCGGGCATAGGGTTGAGAGTCCAAAGGAAAAGGTAAAAGAAAGTTTAAGGATTTTATGAATGATAAATTTAATTTTAAAAGTTTTAAATAAACCCTGAATAGTGTAAAGTCCTCCAAATATAAAGATATAAGTGGAAGAGATATGAAGTCTTACGTTATACGTGAGGCGCTAAGATATGACATACTTCTGTATGCTAGAGAATCAATTTCAAGCCATATTAGTATTGTGCAAACATGTGATGTGATAGGTTTCAATGATTAAGTGACTACAAATCGAGGAATGGTGACAGATTTGATACTGCTAGATGTGATGGACTTCGATGTGATCCTAGGGATGGACTGGTTGTCCTAGCATTATGTTACCTTGGATTGTCGGATGAAAGAAGTGATTTTTAGAATGCCAGGAGATTAAGAGTTTAGATTCAGAGGTGAGAAATGTGTGACGCCTCAGAATCTAATTTCTGCAATCACTGCTAGGAAGTTGCTTAGATGTGGATGTCAGGGGTTTCTATCAGTTGTTAGAGACACAACCCTGGAAGCTGATGATGGAAATGATGTACCAGTGGTATGTGAATACCCGGATTTGTTTCTAGAAGAGTTGCCAGGGTTACCACCAAACAGGGAGATTAAATTTTGTATTGATGTAGTACTTGGAACCACTCCCATTTTTATACCGCCATATAGAATGGCCCTAACTGAGTTGAAGGAAGGGAAGGAGAAGTTACAGGAATTACTTGATAAGGGTTTCATAAGACCTAGTGTTTCTCCCTAGGGTGCAACTATGTTGTTTGTGAAGAAGGAGAAGAATGGTACACTCTGACTTTGTATTCATTACAAAGAACTAAACAAGGTGATAGTTAAGAACAAGTATCCGCTTCCCCGAATTGATGACTTGTTCGATCAGTTGTAAGATGCCCAATGCTTTTCCAAGATTGATCTCAAATCAGGTTATCATCAGTTGAGGATCAGAGAAGAACACATTCCTAAAACCGCATTCCGAACTAGATATGGTAGCTATGAGTTTTTGGTGATGTCCTTTGGGTTGACTAATGCTCTAGTAGCCTTTATGGACTCGATGAACAGAGTATTCAGATCATTTCTGGATCGGTTTGTGATTGTTTTCATTGATGATATCCTGGTATATTCTAGAAGAGTAGAGAAGCATGAGCAACATTTGAGGATGGTGTTGGAGACATTGAGAAGGGAGTAGTTGTATGATAAATTCTCTAAATGTGAATTTTGACTGGATAGTTTTACTTTCTTGGGGCACGTGGTGTCCAAGGAAGGAATACAGGTTGATCAAAAGAAATTTGAAGCTGTATTGGATTGGCCTAGACCTACCACAGTCACAGAGATTAGAAGCTTTCTGGGTTTGGCAGGCTACTATCGGAGATTTGTATAAGACTTTTCTCAGATAGCAGCACCATTGACACGGTTGACTCAGAAGAATGTCAAGTTTGAGCAGGATGAAGCAGGTGAGAACAGTTTCAGTTGCTAAAGGAGAGGTTGACTACAGCATCTGTGTTGACCTTGCCTTCTAGCACTTATGGTTTTACTATGTACTATGATGCTTCTAGAGTGGGTTTAGGGTTTGTGTTGAAGCAGAATGGGCATGTAATGGCCTATGCTTCAAGACAGTTGAAGAATCATGAGAGGAATTACCCTACCTATGATTTGGAGTTGGCAGCTGTTGTTTTTGCCTTGAAGATTTGGAGGCACTATCTTTATGGTGTACCCGGTGAGATATATATTGATCATAAAAGCCTAAAGTATATATTTCAGCAGAGTAACCTGAACATGAGGAAGACTAGATGGTTAGAACTATTGAAGGACTATGATTGTTCAATCATGTTTCATCCTGGGAAGGTGAATGTAGTGGCAGATGCTTTGAGTAGGAAGTCAGCTGGAAGTCTTACGCACATCAGTGTTGGAAGAAGACCTCTGTACAGGGAGATTGATCAACTGTTTGATCTAGGATTGTAATAGTGGGTGAATAGGCATGGATGTTTGATAGCACAGTTAAGAGTAAGATTTGCATTTCTAGACTGAGTGAAAGCGGTCCAATCATAGAATCCAGAGTTATAGAAGATTTTGTAAAAGGTGCAATAAGGCACGATAAAAGAGTTTAGGGTTGATGGTGAAGGCATTTTGAGGATAGGCACTAGGGTGTGTGTGCCTAGGGTGGAGGAAGCTCACCATACACCTTATAGTGTTTATCCAGGTGTAACTAAAATGTACCATAATCTAAAAAGCATGTACTGATGGAGTGGTATGAAGAAGGATATAGGAGAATTTATGTCTAGGTGCATGACTTGTTAGAAAGTGAAATTAGAACACCAGAGACCTTATGGATTGCTACAGTCATTACCTATCCTAGAGTGGAAGTGGGACATGATTACGATCGACTTTGTTACCGGGTTACCTCATTCCTGGAGTGGGTATGACTCAATCTGGGTGATTGTTGATAGATTGACCAAGTCAACTCACGTTCTTCTTGTAAAGAAGAACTATACCATGCAGAAGTTGACTGAATTGTACATTTCTGAAATAGTATGTCTACATGGAGTTCTAGAGGCTATTGTATCAGATAGAGATTCTAGTTTTACCTCGATGTTCTACTGAGAGCTGTAGTCAGCATTAGGAACTAAATTAGACTTTAGCACAGCTTTTCACTGTCAGACAGATGGGCAATCTGAGTGGAGAATTTAGACATTAGGGGACATGCTTCGGATGTGTGTTACGGGCTTTGGTGGCTACTAGGATTTGAATATTTCATTAATTGAATTTGCTTACAACAACAGCTATCATGCCAGCATTAAAATGGCACCGTTTGAGGCATTATATGGTAGGAAGTACAGATCCCCTTTGTGTTGGGATATTGGTGAGAGGTAGCTTTCTGGACCTGAATTGGTTTAGACTACTTTTGAAGGGGTTCCTTTGATTCAACAAAGGTTGAAGACAGCCTTTAGCCAGTAGAAGAGCTATACAGATCCTAAGAGAAAGGATGTTTCTTTTGATGTTGATGACTGGGTGTTTTCTGAAGGTGTCACCCATGAAAGGAGTATTTCGCAGCTTTACGTCTTTTGCATAATATGAAACTTCGTAGCTCTTTTCACGTATAACTTTATATCTGGAGGACTTCATACTATTTAGGTTTTACTTAACCTCAAAATTAAATTTTACAATAGTTAAAAATTATTTATAATTCATATACTTTATTTTACTTTGGACTCTCAACACTATGTCTAGAGGTGGTCGACCGTATGTTTTCCATATGCAACAAGTAATGCAACTAATGATTAAATGAGTAATGCAATTTATGACATATGTTTATGAATATGATTTCATGCTTCAATATGCATCTATTTATGCAAAATTTATAATTGTGAATTTTACTCACTTCTGCTGGACATAGATATCAAGTCCTAAAATAATTAAAAAATAATAATTTTCCAAAAATACTTCTTATAATTTCACTTTCGTAATCAACAAAACTCAATTTTCATCATAAAATCATAATAATAATATATTTACTCGTGGCCACTACTTGTAGAAAATCTTATATTAATAAAACAATAATATTAATTCCTTTCATAGGTGTAAGTCCTCACAGATTCCATAACTTATCACCGGCAGTTCCATCTCAATTGTCGTACCATTATTTGCTAGTAATTTCT
>CANYLF011773698.1:0-15832 GCA_948193215.1 Bocquillonia castaneifolia | reverse complement strand
CAGTTAAAAGCTACCTGCCGGCATAGTAGGAATATCTACAGTAGGTACTAGAAAATAGTATTCGACAGGAAGGTACTATATTTTAATCAACAAGCAATGCCTGTATTTTTTCAAGCAAAAATATAGCTTACAATGCTAGCAACTAAATGATACATTAACTGATATCCATTCCTCCAAAAGGAACTCTGTTTCTATTGCACACATTGAAGTTTTTTAATCTCCGAAGATCATCAAGCACGCACACCTGTGAATCAAAAAACATAAAACATAGGTCACTATAATCAACATTATATTTCCATGTTTAGATTGAACATAATGGGATTAACACGTAGGATCTAAGAAGCAATCACATGCTATAAAAGGATGTGACGGAATCTGCAGTTTCTCTAGCAGCATATCAATTCAGCTGACTTGTCTCGACTGACTGCTCAGAAATAAGTTTCAGCAATATGAATTATCAAAACAATGAATTCATTAAAAACTAGTGCGGGAGGATAAAAAAAAAAAAAAAGACCAAGGGAAAAGATAACTATGTACATTCATTGAACAAGATCAAAGCAAACAAGACCAAGATTGCCCAATTTCTAAAGTTCCAATTGATAGTTATTTTTCTGCATGATTCCCTAATGTTTTCTCAGATTTCAATTTAGCAGTAACCTTGCTCAAATGTCATCCAATAACAATATGACCTTCAATGATCTTCATGGGCTGTGGAGCATAAACAATATCACTAAAACAATAAATCTACAAGAGAACATTACTTCCCCCAATAACTGTGCCAGTATGATCCTGTCGCTCCTTCATACAATTTTTTCTTTTCATCCCTATGAAAACGCAGAAGTTCCCAAGGCAATCACAAATAACTAAATAACCGTAATTATCTTCATCGTCTTTGTTTTTTTAACTCTACCATTCAAATATTTCTTAAAAATTGATGATGCTTCTTTATTTAAGTCCATTTTCACTTTGACATAGCATACCAAATTAACTTAAAAAAAGTGAATCCATAACTCCAGTGAATGCCAGAAAGGGCATACCTCTGACCTCCATGTTATGCAGCTTATGCTCAATATTCCAGTTCAGTTAACATTAGTTGATTCTTCTTTCTCTCTCCAGATTGCATGGACTTCATCAGTTCTGAACCTTTGGGTGAAAGTTGATTCTTCTAATGGAGTTTTTGTGCCATGAGCAAAAGCCAAAAGACCTGTATATGCAATCATTGCTCCATTGTCAATGCAATACCTGTCATCAGTCGCATACAGCACTCCACCCCTCTCGGAGCACATTATTCTCATCATCTCTTGCAAGCGCTCATTGCAGCCCACACCACCAACAATAAGAACATCTTTCTTGTCACAATGTGCCATTGCCCTCTCTGTGATTTCCACAAGCATAGCAAACACGGTTTCCTGCATCATATGTATATAACACATTAAACACATCTCTCAACAAAATATATCCACATTATAGTTCAAACTCAACTAAGCCTTAATAATCCCATGCCTTAATCCACATTATAGTTCATGAATACAAAAATATTTCATGGTTGGTCATTTGTATTTAAAACATATTAGCATTGAACATAAATTACCTGGAGGGAGTAGCACAAGTCTGCAGGAGTACATTCATTATTTTTAAGCTTCTCCTCTGCAGTAGTTTCAATAAAGCTCAATATTCCACTAAAAGAAACATCCATCCCTTTGACAACATAAGGCAGTTCAATAAATTGCTCTCCTTTCTTAGCAAGCTGGTTAAGAAAAATATCACCCAAGTGAGGATGGAAGTAGTTTGACATATAACACAAGTTGAGCAGGCATAGCACACACACAAAGAAAATACTTCGAGCTCTAATACATCAACTACTGAGGTTCAATACATTGGACTATTGACACCCTTTTCAACCTCTTCTACTTAACATCACGCTGAGAAATTTAAATGGAAAAGTAGAGTAACACAGAACTCTTCAGAATCTGAAAGAAGCACACAACACTTATTGGAGACTAAAAATGATTATAGGCAATAAGGAAAACTAATAAACCAGAAAACAGTAACAAAAAGCAAAATTAGTTATTCCCATATCATAAACTAGAAATCTGCTCATGCAGCACTCTTTGATAATGTTTCAATCATTTCATGTTATAAGTTACAAAATTTCTAGTAGTTGATATTTGATAAAGTGAATCTACAAAACATTTCACATAGTTTATCACATACAGCACAGCTAGCTGAAGTCCTTCCCGGTTACTACCTAATGACATATAGAACAACATAAGGATTTAAATTAAGAAGAATAGCTAGAACAAAAATACACACATATAAGAAGATACCTGCTCTATATTATATCCAGGAGCTGGATCATTTGAAAGTTGCAAGACTCTAGCAAACCTATCTAAACAATTCCCAACAGCAATATCAATAGTCTCTCCAAAGATTCGATACCTTCCCTCACTATAAGCAATAACCTGAGTATTCCCACCACTAACATACAACACAACAGGATCATCCGCCCCAGTAACAATCCTGCCCATCTCGATATGAGCAACACAATGATTAACTGCAACAATGGGCTTCTTCCAAAGCCGTGAAAGAACCCGAATAACAATAGCAGAAACTTGCAATGGTGCTCCCATGCCAGGTCCTTTAGTGTAACAAAGGCAATCAATATCGTCAGGAGTCAATTGGGCTGTCTCTAAGGCAGACTTAACCAATGGAAGCACATGTTCCAAATGATGTTGAGCTGTTTCGCGAGGCAAGAATCCTTGACCGGGTGGGGTAATGTAAGTGTGCCTAGGGTTTGATAAAATTGTACCATCTAAAGTCACAACACCAACTCCTATCTTGTTTGCTGAACCTTCAAATCCCAAAGCTATCATTTTCTTCATGTTTCCAATAACAAAGCAGAACAATTATCCCCTGTAGAAAAGCATAACAAAATTCTCCATGAAAAAACCAGAGAAGAAAAGTAAAGGTCTTTCAAGAACAAAGTTAAAGCATCATCTGTTAAACAAGGTGAATTCATACAAAAACAGAATGAGGGGAAGAAAAGTAATATTTCAAAGAGAACAAATAAAAAGAAGAGAAACCCAGAAAGGAAAGAGTCTTCCAACAACAAAATTGAATGATTATCTGCATACGCAAGGGAATTCATTACCAAAAATAAATACTTAAAAAAAAAACATAAAGCAGTCTTTCATAGAAGACCCATAAATCAAAAAACCAAGTAAAGTATTTCCAAGAAAATTGGAAAAGCAAGAAACTGAAAAAAAAATACATACCCCCTTTCAGTTGCTGCTCTCTGTTTGTTCAGTTTGCTGCAGTTGTTGTAGCTAGCGGCGCGGTTAATATTAATCTCAAAAACAAACTTTTTAACATATCCGGGTCGGGTCAGAGTTTTCGGGTCAGTCAAAAAATATTTTGACATGACATAAATACCAGTATTTGGGTAGCTTTTGTTTTGTTCTTCTCATTTAAGTTAGTGAAAATGGCAAAAGCTCTGTTTTGGAGACTGAGAAGGGCTTCTTCACTTTTCACGCTCAACTCTTTCTCCATCAGGTACTGTGTTTTTCATGTTTTTGTGGATTTTTATACCTTCAAATTTTGATAAAGATTGAATCTTTTAATATTGGGCATTGAGTCTTTTTGTTTATGTACTTTTTTGGTGACTAACAGGCCGATTTTTCGTTACTCAGAAACTGTTTTTTCTCCAACAAGGCACATAATTCCACTATATCAACAAAACCCACATTGGGTATTTAGAAATTTGAGCCATGGTAGGGTAAAATTGGTGATATCAGACGGGAAACCCAAGTTTGAAACCCATGAAATTGATCCTCCGAAGAAGGAGAAATGGCAGACTAAAAAGAGGCTCAAAATGCAGAGAAAGAGAGAAAAGGAGAAGCGGAGAGCTGCGAATAAGAGAGACCCACGTTGCCTCACTGTTAAGAGAAAGAAGAAGAAGAAATTTGCTAATGCAGAAGAGAGAATCAAGTATAAGCTTGAGAGGGTGAGTAAATTTGTTTTAACTATTATATTAATGCTTTTTTTTTTGTTGGATATTGAATTGTTATGCTGGTTTTGTGTTGTTTTATATCACTTCATATTAATGTTCTAAAGAATAGTCTGTGGTTAGGTTGTATATGAATGCAAAGTTAACTTTATTCTTGATTCTACAGAGTCGCATATGATCTACAGTTGATTATGGTAGTTAATTTTCTTTCTTGCTTTTGGAGTTATGGGAGCTGTTTTTGTAGTAATTTATAACCTGTAATTTATGGTTTATAATGTTGTTACTTTGGAAACGCTTCAAAAACTGAAGCTAATTTTTATGGATTCAGGACCCAAAAAGTGTTAGGATATCTTTAATTTTGCATAAATGAATGAAGTTGACAGGAAGGCAGGCTTTATCAATTAGAGGCCTAAATGAATAGCAGGATCATCAAAACAAGAAGTGTTAGGATCCTGCTTGGATGAATGTGGGTTAACTCTAAAATTCCATCTTAACATATATTTGTTCATTTCAATTAGATAGCATACTTGTTATGTCAGAATTTTCGTGTTCCAAAAGTCTTGCTAAGTTATCCCATTTTTATCTTGTTACGTCAGATCAGAATTTTGGTTTCCAAAGTCTTGCTAAATTAGCCTAGGCATAGAGGAATCTTGAAAACTTGTATTACCCAAATTTTCTTCCAAACTGTTTCTGAACTGGTCTACCTATATCAAGTCTATTGTTGGTCACAATTCTCTTTTACAATTCCAGACTTCTCTTCTTTCTTCAGTGTGGCTGCTTGTTCAGCTATGAATTTATATTTTTTTAAGATATCATCTTCTTCTATTTCTATTTTAAGGTTATTTCTTGTGTTGAGGCCATTTAGTGGGGACTTCACTGAAGTCATAGCTTGATTTGGACTGAAGTTATAGCACTGTATCCTTGCTCAATAACTCAGGAGAGACACATCTTATTCTCATAGGTTCAGTTTTGTAGGGGAAAATAGAGGAATTTCTTTCAAAGGCAATTTAAAGGATAAAAACCTATAATACCTATTGCACGGGCAATTTTTTTTGTATTATTAGTTTTTTTGTTGTTAGGTGAATTTGAATGTGAGTTTTTTTTTTTAATATCTTGTTATATTGTACGGAATGTGGATGTGAGGGGAGAAGTTCTGTTGCAATTATGGTGATAGTTCATTTATTTTTTTTTAGAAAACAAAAAATAATCCATTAATCTCAAACTAGACCATGGATAAGGGAGATGGCCCTGAAACTCACCACCTATTTATAAAGCTTGAACATTCTCAAGGAATCTATTAACTTGCTCTCTCTTCCTAGTATTACTATACATGTATAAGATTGACATTTTAATATTCTTAATTACATATTTACTATTTACAGCAGTAGAGTTAAAAAAATTTCCATTTCTGGCCTGCCATATATGATAAACCATAGTTCAAGTGCATTTTGGCAATTATTTGCTTGCATTGTTAATTTGCAAAATCATCTTTATTGGAATTACAATGAAAGGTACTAACTTGATCGTAATTGTTATTCTTTGAAGATACAATTATGATATATATTAGTAATTCCTAAAAATGAGGTACCAAGTAATAACAAGTTGATGTACAATTGAAATGTGATTTATCTATTTATCCTCTTTATTAGTCTTCTAGAAAGGAGGAGGAAAATTGGTTTTGTGAAGTTTCATAATTATTATAGGTTAATATTTATTTCTTGCAATTACAGGCCAAAATTAAGGAAGCCCTGCTTATTGAAAGACTTGAGAGGTATGAAGTGCCTAAAGTTCAGGGTCCTGAGGTCAAACCTCATGATATTACAGGTGAGGAACGGTTCTTTCTGAAAAAAATGGCTCAAAAAAAGTCTAATTATGTGCCACTTGGTAGAAGAGGAGTGTTTGGAGGTGTTATTCTTAATATGCATATGCACTGGAAGAAGCATGAAACTGTAAAAGTAATTTGCAATTCTTGCAAACCTGGACAAATACATGAACATGCTCAAGAAATTGCCAGATTAAGTGGTGGGATCCCCATACAGATTATTGGAGATGACACCATTGTATTTTATCGAGGGAAGAACTATGTACAGCCAGAAGTCATGTCTCCAATAGACACATTATCCAAAAAAAAGGTGTGGATTCTGCTTCTGTCATTATTGACTGTCTAACAGTGCCTGTTTTTAAATGTTGATTCTTTTCTTGCCATCATTTGTGTCAGATGGAAAATATCACAATTGTCAAATATTGATTGTCAGGATGAAAAATATTATGAAATTTTGCTTCTTCTTTTTTAATGCTGAACTTTTTGTTTAAAAATTATAGGACCGCATCAATATCTTCATCATCATCAACTTATTATCATGTTGTTTTCATGAAAATGTTTATATAGGTATCTATAGCGTCAGTTGCATTAATCCGATTCTGACAGTACACTTCATTTCAGAGTTCAAGAGTATTTTGTGCTTTATGCTTTTCTAAGTTCAATCTCTCAATTAATACCACTTTGGGGGTCTTTGGCATGATGATAATCAGATGACTACATAGCAATTGTGCAATGTTGGTTCCTTTAGGAATACATTGCACATCTGTTGAATTTGCATTCTATTTCACTTTATGTTGGATGGTACTTGTTGCTAGTAGTAGTTAAAATCGTTGAGATGAACCGTTGGGGGATACAAAAACCAGCCAAGGTTGATAAAAGAACTCAGGAGATTAGGTGAAATAATTGGATCCTGTCAAAATCATGGAGCACTTGTTGCTTTAAACCGTCTACCTTCTTAATTTTAATGTTTTTTCTGTAGTTTTTGGCTACCTAACCAAACAGATGGTTTGAAAGTTTTGAGTGGTTATCTTTGAATTACAGTCCTAGCCAATATCCTTTTTCTAAGAAATTTAAAAATCATGAATAAAATTGTTCTTAAAAGTGGAAAGCAGCTCTTCACCCATATATAATCCACTAACACTTTTTGCTGAATTTAAATTTAACTGGCATCTGCACTTAAGAGCCTCTGGTTTATCAGTTTTAGCAATTAAGAATTGTTCGTCAATGTTAGTTTCCCATATTAGAATTCTAAATTATTTCTTCTTGCATCATATATGACTTGCAGAATGAATTGTAAATCACTGTCCTTTTCTAGTTGCATATGATAATGCTTGAAACATCTTATTGAAGCCATACCAGGATAAATATGTTGATTTATTGCTCACAATCTCTATGATCATTCATTCTTGATGAGAAAAGGAAAAGGAATTGATTGAAAATTGGAAAGAGAATTAATGGACAGTTAAATAAAGTTAGAAAAGGTTGAATTTGAAAAATACTGGACTTTGCCGAATCAGGTTTGCAACCAGTACCTGTTTTTTGTTTTGGCTGCACACAAGCACATGTCCATATATATTTGCGTGTGTATATGTTTATGTCAAACATGAATCCAAAACTTTCTATATACCTCATAATAAGCAATGAGCTATGTCATTGTTAAATCACCAACTCAAGTGGGTTTACTGATAATTCTCCATACACTTGTTCCAAATCTGCTTTGTTTACAGGTGACTTCTGAGAGAACTTTCTGCTTCACGAATGAGATTAAATGAATTGTAACATTAGTGATCTGAGAAAGAGTAAAATAGTGACTGAATAGCACAACTTAAACATAAGTTACTTTTTACAATTTCCTAGGCCTAATATTCTTGGATCTCAATGGAAGCAAGTCTTCACTGTGCTGGGGAATAGAAGTGCATTAAACTATGTACTGATTTCTAGCTTATTTTCTTGTCTGTATACAAGCAAGCAAAATTGTGCCATGTACTTCTTTATTTCCTACAGATGTATTGAAAACCCATAAGCCATAAGGTCTGGAAAATTGTTCATCTCATAGGTTGAGGAATTATTAGCCTGTCTGACAGGATAAGATATTATGAAATGTGTTCAAAAAAGCAAGAAAGTGCTAGATTGATTATAAAGCTATTAGATCTTTTGGAATTGACTTCACAACTTTTCTCTTTTTGTGAAAATAATGAACCTCGTCATTTGATTTGGAGAAATAGAATGCATCATATCCACTTGTGTTTTCTTTTCTTTTCTTTGTTTTTGGTATTATTCAATGACGACATTTATATAATCATTGCAATTCAAAGAATAACATATGCACTGCTTTTATGATTTTGCAGTTATTCTGATATTTAGTGTTTAGTTATGCTAAAAATGGCCTTCCATATATAGCATACTTTTTTTTTTTCACTTTAAATTATTTCTTGGTACATTCAACAGCTTCCTTTGCCTTTATGCAAAATTAGAACATGATCATGTACCACCTGTGCTATTTTTTTACCATCGATATTGCTTGGATACTTGTACTAATATGGAAGTTGTAATTTGTTTTCAAGTGGCCATAATGCAAACTCATATGCAGCTTAGTAATTAACTCTGCTTTTCCTTTGCAGGCATTGGAAAAATCAAAGTACGAGCAATCACTCGAGTCTGTTAGGCGTTTCATTGCAATTGCAGAAAAGGAATTAGATCTTTATTACAGGCATATTGCACTTTATGGTGATCCAAATGATCGGAATCCCCTTTCTGTATTGGATAGTCCAACAAAAGATTTCAAAGAGTCTGAGGAACTTGAGAAAGAAAGCAGTCATACTCATATGTCTTGCCCTGTATCTTCTCCAGGGGTTTCAGAGACACAATTTGATTCAACAGATGAAGAACTATCGGAAATAGAAAACGAAGACTTATCCGCAAGCGAATCGGATTCTATAGATAGCATAACTGATTCGGATGATGAAGAAATAGAGAGAGCAGGCATCTCCTTGATGGCAGACATGAGATCCTCCACAAGTTTAGGTAAATCATCAAATTTTGTGAATAAATATGACACTGAAAATCATCATTGTCCAAAACAAATAAAGTTTGAATGTGAACATATTTCTAATTCATAAAACGCTTATCAATATCATGGCTCAATTATTCTTGTTCATCAGCCTTTTCTTGATGTGTGCTTGCTTTTTTTTTTCCGACCATGAACATCTCATTCTGAAACATCCAATCATAAGCTTGATTGATAATTGAAGGTTAAGAGAGTAGCTTTTTTGTTTTGCCTTAATTAGCTCAGCACTGATGCTTGATTACATTTGATGGAGCACAATTAAAAACTCAATTTTAAGTTAGAACTAAGTAAAATTTTGCAATAATATTATCATGGCATGCTAATACATATAAAAACTCAACTTTTTTTGTATCTTTAGTTTCAATCGATCAATTATATGTAGGTTCAAACCTGAGGCTACAGAGCTAGAAAATGGTGTTAAAGAGTCGGAAAATGATTTCAATACTAAGCTGTAAATTCATTGGCAGGTAAAAAAAGTATTAATGAATCAAAAGACTGAAAGTGTAGAAACTTTACTAAGCTGCAAACACCTCTGATTTTATCTTATTTCAAAGAAACAATAGCTCTAAAACTTCAGATGATTCAACTTGGGTAAGTGAATCTTCTGAGGACCTAAAATCATCCCTTAGACACATGGATTGCTTTCTCACTAAAGATGTAAGAAACATTTAACTGGATAATATTAAAAGAGGAAAAAAAAAAATTAAAATACACATACAACAAGCTAGCAGTTGTAACTATGGTTTATATCTCTGGGTTTATACTCTTGTTTGTTCACTGTGATACATGTATGAAGGCAGAAAGAAAAAGGTATAAGAATAAATTGAAATGACAATAATAATTCCAACTGATTCTGATACAACAGGACAAAGTAAACTTACGAATTAAAGGTACTGATGAGAGTTTATATTTAAAGTTACAGCAATAAGATGGATGAAAATAAATACGGAACAAGAAATCACAGAACCATAACAACTGATTCTGATACTTCTTGTCCTGACAATAATCAACATTATTCTGCATATCTTATTAATATCTCTCTTGAAACAGTGATCGAAAATATATTGAAGCCAACAGCATCAAAAACTTCCTGTACTGAAGCCCGAATATGCATCCTGAAAAAAAAATCCTTCACAGTCAAAACAAATGGAATAGAAAATTGTAACAATAGAAAGATACAAGACAGTACCGTTGAAAATGTTATGATAAAGAAATGGAAATAAGGAGGTTGATCATCAAATGCGATTATCAGCTAGTTTTCTAGAGAACACCTGACAAGTTAAAGGCAACGAGAAGTTGTAAAAATAAAAGGTTACAAACCTGTTACAGCTGGAGTTCTGCTCAATGTTCTATATAGACACGGGGCACATGAGCAATTTTATTCCAATCTGCACCCTGCTTATCCTCCATCCTTGATGATAACACTGGATTCCTTGTCACTTTTATTTCTCGTAGAGTCTTAATATGTCGTAGACCATCAGGTATCATCTTCAAATTTCCACATCGTCTGATCTCCAGGTCTGTCAAGCTAGGCAGCGCTCCCACTTCTACATTCCATACTTCCAAAAGTTCCAGCTCCCAGAATTTGAGCACTTCAAGCATAGGAAATCCTCCATAACTGCAAAGCATTTTCTTTCCTGTAAAGGATTTAGAGAACAATCTCAGAATTTGAAGGTTGGGAAGTTTTGCTAATATTTGCATTGGGTCTTCTTCTAATCCAGATGCTGACAGGGTGAGCTCAATGAGGTTCTTAGGTAACTCAGATATGATATGCTGCTTCTTTAGCTTTCCAACTAAATATACATTGGACAGATCCACATGTGCTGATAGAGACTCAATGTGTAGATCCCAAGGCTGGCTTTTTTCATCAAATGATTTCAGCTTCAAATATTGGAGATGTTTTAGGTTCCTAACCCAGTTTGCCACATCATTGAGCTTCTCAGACATTCCCGCTTTTTGAGATGACAATGATCTACACTTGATTCCCAATTTTCTAATATTTAACAATTTGTCCAAACCATTTCTGACGGGAGTATTCTCATCAATACATACGCCCCGAAATGTTTGCAGATCCAATAAAAAATTATCCTCTTGTGGAAGAACAAACATGCTGCAAAAATTCTCATCTAGAAACAAATGTCTGAGTTCTTGCATCATCCAGATTTCAGGAGGAAGAGTGTTGATGTGAGTTCTCTTCAAATCTATTCTCTGAAGGCTCAGCAGTTTGTTGATGAAGCCGGGAAATTCCTCCAGATATGTCCACCTCAAGCCAAGGTACCTTAAGTGAGTGAGTTGATCAGCAGCCTTGGGGAACTTTGGCTGGTACACTTTTTCAAGATCAAGCACCCATAGAAAACGGAAGCAATTGCTCGCAATGCCTTGATCAAGAAAGTAGAGTATATCTTGTCCTGCTCCTTCTCTAGTATTAAATGACAAAAAAGACGTAATGGGACTTCTGCCATGGATGCGATCAAATATGGAGTCATTTTGGTCAGTGAGATAGCGTGTCAAACCTATTCTGCTGTTGGTTTCCTTAGCTTTTGAGAACCAATGCAACCACAGAGCTTCTGGTAAGCGACACTTCTTAATCTTGTCACCACGTTTGTTTTCTGTCAACTGAACCATATTACAGTTTATTAGCTCCCTCAAGCACATCTCTGCAACATATTCAGGGGATCTTGTATCATGTTTTTCACTTGCATCATGTTTTTGACTCAAGCACATCTCAGCAACATATTTACGAGACCTTGCATCATGTTTTTGACTCCTCAAGCCCTCTGCAATCCACAAGGCAATCAATCTTCTAGCGGGTATCTTATAACCCAGTGGAAATAATCCAAAACAAAAGAGACATTTTCTTAAATACAGAGGAATATCTTTGTTGATCTTTTGCAGAACTTCTGACCATGGTTCTTGATCTTGAATTAACTGCTCAAGCACCTTAGGCCATTGATCAAGAGTGGCTTGTGATAGTAACTCTCCTAGTTTCACAATCACCTTAGGCAGGCCCCCACATTTACTTAGCATTTCTTTCTTCAGGTTTTCTTCCAGTTTTGGAGGGATTTCCATCTTCAAAGTGTGTGTGAACAGAACCCAGCTCTGTTCATCGTTTCGTAGATGAAGCCTGTAAGTGAAAACAGTATCATCCCTATGTCGAGATTTCTCCAGGTGTCGAGCAGTGACTATTACTCTTGCTGATATGTCAAGTCCTTGTAAAATATGCCATGATATATTACAACATGGATCATCAATAACAATGAGGTTCCTTTTATCCCTAAAAAGTGCTTCTCGTTTCTTGATATCTTGTTCTGTTGGTTTTGACAACCAGATACGGTGAGGGTAAGGGAAGCGATCTTCAACAGCCTGACTATCATATATTAACTTTGCAAGGCATGTCTTGCCAATGCCTCCAACACCTACAATTAAAATCTTGCTGACACGTGGATGACCATCTTTCAGAAGCAGAGCTGTAATTGCATCTATATCCTCATCAAAACTAAGAGTATCAAGTTGATCAGGAATGCTGCTGCAAGGTGGTGGCTGTCTTTGCGGTTGAAGTCTGAAACTCGAGGACTGTGCTTGTTCAAGAATCTTGGGATCTAAACTCCCAATTTTATCTTTAATAAGAGACATCTGCTTGCTCAGCACACGTTGTGAAACGAAGTTGTGGGGAGTCCAGACCAAATTTTTTAAAGATACTTTCCCCTTTATTAGCCCAAGTCCTTGCATGTCCATAATGAAGAGGCCAACCGAATTCTCAGCTGCACGACAAACATCACAAAGTTCTTCTATGAATGCCATTGCTTCTTCGCTTAGTTCTTTTGATTCAGCATCTTGTAGAGAGACTTGCAAAGAAGCAAATTCATCTCTTAACCACCTGGCTTGCTTTCTCAGAGATAGACTCAGCTGTTTCTGAAAGGTTAATAAGGCTTCAAACTTACTTATGACAGGCGAAATGATTGTGCTGCATAGACTAAGGTTCAACTCAGAAAAGGATATCTGCCATTTCGATTCACAATGAATTCTAAAACTTGGACCTGCCAGTCTACACCGGTGTAACTCAGATATGATTTGTTCCAAAGACTGCCGAAGTTTATAATGATGCAATAAATCAACAACTACCAAAACGAAAAATACTTGTTTTGGTAAATCAATGAAGGCCGAAATGTAACTAATAAAAGCATCTCTGTTCTTTCTCTGCTCTGTTAAAATTAACAACTCTTCTATCAAATCTTCAAAGTCATAAACAATTTCTCGCTCCACATCAAATATATACGTTCTAAGCCGTGTTACTAAATCCTTTTCAATCTGTTGAATCTGATATTCTAGTGCAATCAATGAATCAGGCTTTTGAGTATGAAGACGACAAACCTTCTTCAACGCAGTTGACGCTGCTATTTCAGCTGTCTCCGATCGGAACAGTCCCTTCCGTATCATAGACTCCATCCACATGAGCACCAGCTCCGCCATCATAGATGGCTTCTCCTCCGTCTCCACAGAGTACCTGGTTATGAAGAGCAGAAAGAAAATTCAGATGGCTTGAGGATTACAAATTTTGTTTTGAATATTGTTTGCGGAAGGAAGGCACTTTCTAAAGATAAAATGGATTGATTTTAGAATATTTTTTTTTTTCTGAGAGGAGATTGATTTTAGAATTGAATGTAACTAAATAAAAAAAAAAATCATTTGAATTTAAATAAATTACACAGTAGAATTGAACAAATAAACGTTAGACTAGTTCAAAAATAATTGGGTTTAGGTGCATTCACACCATTGAAAATGATCGTTTAAACTCCTCACAATACTGTAAAACCTAAACTTTGACAAGTCGTGGCTTACAAGCGAAGTGCGACAATCCAAAAGAGGAAATATTTTAATTTATTTTAATCTAAAATAATAATAATGATAATAATAATAATAATATCATTGACCTAGTGAAGAAGCTCTCATTTTGTGTTAGACTTGGGATGCGGATAATAATATATTTGGTGTTCGAGTTTTTTAAAATTTTATAATTAAGTTTGAATTTTTTTTAATTACAGTTGAATGTTGTAATATGTAAAATAATTATAATATATTGTTTTTAATAGGTTACCATCAATAAGTTACCTAGAATGTATGATAGATATTTATAGTTTTTCTCATGAACTATATACTTTCAATTTGTTCTTTTAAGCCTTTTATAATTATTATATTCTATTAAAACATGAAACAATTATATTATTTTTTATATTATGAACTATTTTTTTTGTTGTTGATGATCTAATCAATAAAAAATTTTATTTTGGTCTGTTAAACTTATTTTTATTCTTCAAATTCATAAAAAAATAATTTTTATGAAATTGAATTTTTTTTAGAAAATATTTATAAAAAAAATATTTTTAATATAAAGTTTTTTTCTTAAAATTTGATATTATAAATTTTCAAACGATTTTTCTTAACACATAATAATAAAATTTAATAATTTTATTTTAAAAATTTAAATATTACAAAATTAAAATATATTTTAATGACCTTTAAAATTTAATATGTTGTATTATATAATTTAGCATTTTAATTTCTAATTTTATCTAGTTAAAAAAATTACTTTCATGCACTAAAATTAAATATATTATAAAAATAAAGTTACTAAAAATATTAATGAACTATTTTTTTAGTTGTTAAAATTTAAATGTAAGAAAAAAAATTAAAAATAAAGGAGGTAAATATTATTAATTATTAATTATTATAATTTTTTTAATACGCAGTGCAAGTCTAGTGGCCAAGATCTTAATCTTGATAAGAGTTGTCTTTTTTTCAACAAGAATACCAGCCCTGCATGGAGATGATTGGATAAAAACTTAAAATCAGAAACTTTAGGGGTCAAGATAAGTATCTCAAACTTCCCTCATTCGCATCAAAATCCAAGAATCAAACTTTTGAAGAGATAAAGGAAAAAGTTCAAAACAAACTTGCTAGGTGGAAGAAAATTTTTTTATCCTCCAGAGGGAAAGAGATTCTTATCAAAGTAGTTGCCTATGCCATCCCTATGTATACAATGAGTTGTTTCAAACTCCTTGGAAGGTTGTGTAAAAACATTAATAAACTGATATCACAGTTTTGGTGGGGGCAACAACAGCAAGAAAAGAAGTTACATTGGATTAAATGGAGAACCCTATGCAAAAGTAAAGCTAATGGTGGGCTTGGCTTTAGGCACCTTGAATTATTTAACCTTGCAATGCTTGCAAAACTTGGATGGAGAATTGTCTCTAATCCATATTCTCTTGTTGCTCGGGTCTTGAAAGGAATGTATTTCCCAGGTTCTAATTTTTGGAGACCTAAAAGTGGGGCAAATCCATCCTTTGTATGGAGGAGCATCCTTGCTAGTAGAGAAATACTTGATAAAGGCTGATTTGGCATGCTGGTAATGGGAGAATGATTAGTTGTTGGAACCAACCATGGATTCTAGATAAAAGGAATTTTAGGCCAGACCCCCTGCTTTGAATAGGCATCATGTTCAAGAGGTCTGGCAGTTGCTTAACTCTGACGGTTTAGGATGGAATGCTAACATTGTCAAAAAAACTTTTTCTGACATGGATGCGAGTTTTATCCTTCATATTCCTACTAATAAGTCCATGGTTGAAGACAAGCTTCTATGGAATCCTTCTTCAAATGGTTGTTTTACAGTAAAATCAGCATATAATCACACTTTATCAAATCCACATGGAGAACCTACAACCAGACGGCAATTATAGCAATGATCAGATTCCTTGGAAGGCTATGTGGTTCATAATTGTTCCTGCTAGAATAAAGAATTTTATCTTTAGAGCTCTTCGTTCCAGTCTTACAGTGGGAGTTAATTTAACAAAGAGAGGCTTGGGTACATCTATCTGTAAACAATGTAATTTGTATGCTGAATCTTAGGAACATCTATTTTTGCATTGTGATGTTGCAAGAG